>JAMXBB010000012.1:85796563-86086023 GCA_024138015.1 Lumnitzera littorea
GGGGGGTAGTCATTTTTAAATTATAGGAAAAGTTTGAATATTCTATGGTTGGTTCGGCTTTCTTTTTCAAAAAAGGGAAATTAAAAAAAAATTATACCTTTATATATAAGTGTTCATGAGCTTGACTAATTTTTTTTCAATCTTATTTTGATTCACTTATTTATAAGTATACTCTTCAATCACTTATTCATAATAATTCCTATAATTTATTAATGACCAATCCTATCGCATTACACATATATGTAGCATATTGCATCATATTTATTTTATATGCTATCTTATGTAATATATGTAAGTCTTGTAGATTTTATTTTATTTCATCAGTAATAAGTTGTGCAATATAACATTTAACATAGAAGGCATAAAATCGTTAATATTCCCCTTGTACCATGATGTACCAATGTTAAAAAGAAATTTAGTATCAACTTTTAATTTTTTTTATGTAATTATGGAAATTAATTATGATAAAGATTATTATGGAAGTATCATTTTTTAAAGGTTTTCTAACAAATTTTTTTAAAGGAAATTTCAAAAAAATATTTTATGATTAAAAAGAAAACAATTTCATGATAATTTTATTTTCTTAGTCGATTTCTATTGCAATACCCTACGTGTATTATATTGTTAGGAACAGACAAAATCAAAAATATAAAAAAGATTTAACCATTTAATTCCAATTATAAAGTATTTCCCATCTTAAAGTCATCAATCTTGTGAACATCTAAGTTCTCGTTCTTTGTGTATATCCATTAAGTTGTCACGGTCCCAATAAAGTTTTCTCCATTAGTTGTCATCCTTGTGTCATTTGTTCAATAAGTTTCTCATTATAAAATAATTTTCACTTCTCTATATCACCTTATAGTATAATTGTCATCCTATGTCCTCAATTATCAATCCCATTGCTTCCATTTTTTTAACCTTCTATCTATATAATAAGTTTAGATTCGTTAATGTCAATATTAGACTGTCTGTAACATAAAATCAACATTCATTTTTTTTAATAAAAGTTTCCAAAAAAAAAAAAATGAAAGAAAGGTTTTCAAAATTAAAAACTTGATTTTTGTTTAAAAAGCAACGAAATGTAGTGTTGCTAACAAGAAGGGATTCTTGTAGGCTTTGAAAGATTGCTTTTTAAGTGATTTAACCTAACCTAAAGCCCATAATTGCTTGTTTTCAAGAACAAAATGTTTGAAGTTCTTGAATAGAGAATAACTACAGTAGAAAGGGTTCAAAGCAAGCATGCAAAGTAAGTTGAGACCTGACTCATACCCAAGCCTAAGGGCCTATTGACACATCATCTCAAGTAGACAAGTTTAAAGAGTTTTAGGTTTATGAGCCTACCATTAACATGATACAAGGTTTAGAAAAGTTGCTAGAGATAGATTTACACAGTTAAGCCTAAGAGGCATGTCACTATAGGGTCTAGAAAAAAGGATTGCAACTATAGAGGAAAAGATAATAGTATTAGAAGAAAGACTCACTAGTGTAAAAATGACAATGGGTTATGTGCTCAAGCAAATCAAACACTTAGCTCCTATTACAAGTAAGACATCATAGCTCAGGTATGAGGATGATTCAGGAAAAGCAAAGTTAGGAACAAATGCGCCAATTAGGAATGCCCAA
Organism: Lumnitzera littorea; assembly: GCA_024138015.1. NCBI lineage: Eukaryota > Viridiplantae > Streptophyta > Magnoliopsida > Myrtales > Combretaceae > Lumnitzera > Lumnitzera littorea. The sequence continues at coordinate 85,798,187 of JAMXBB010000012.1, forward strand.
GATCAAGACAAGCTCGTCCACAACAAGAGGAGGCAACTTACAAAGTTCAAAATTCCAATGGTTGAAGTGTTCAAGCATCAAATAGACAACCTCTAGCATTAAATATTAAAGGCCTACTACTATCATTTGATAAGGTAGCTCACCATTTGAAGCAATTGGGTATATATCAAAAGATCGATTCAACTAAATGGGCTAAGGAGTGAAAGAAATAGGGGCAAGAAGTGGAAAAGAATTTTAGTTCTTACATTTTTTAAAAAATAATCCTTTACTTTAAGGTTTGTAATGGATACGAGTTATCTGAATAAAATAGTTTTCTTGTGCATTTTTATCTTTAGCTCAACAAAAGCATGTCATTGTCCTCTCACTAAATGAAACACTTTATGCGGATTTGGAACAAGCGAAAATGGATAAAATGTAAACTCAAAATTTAAAATTTTCTATCTTAAGGAATGGTAACACATTACTTGAAAGGTTTAGGATGAAAAGAGGCGAACCATATCTAAAACACTAACGGTAAACATACATGAGAGAGGAGTGTCACAATGTGTGTAATTGAGCTCATTCCTTAAATGAGGTTCATCTTGAACTTAGTACACATGTCAATATGATATCAAGCATTCATTTCATCATCCCTAAACACAATTATCTCTTGCAAACCCATTTGAGCTTTTTAAGGATTTTTCTTAAAATTAGCCCTGCCAAGAACCACCCCACATTAGGGCAGTCAGGAGGATAGGGTCATTAATTTAGAGAAAAGGAGTAGAGTAACTTATGCTTGCATTAGTTTTGCTAATTCACGAGCAAATATTGTCATAGAAAATTCAATTTCTTTAGGATGAAGAAGAGTTTTAAACAATATACACCTCACTCGAATCCATACACTCATTCAAACAACTTAAGACCATTGATTTTTCTCAAACACTCCCCCAAAGCCATATCCCATTTCATTAGGCTTATACACTTTATGCTCATGGTTTTAGGGCCTATTGATTTCTTCAAGAAGAAACTCAAACACATGTAGGGTGATCACCTTAGCAAAAAAAGAAAAATAGGAAAAAAGGAAAGAAGGAAAAAAAAAAAAAAAGAAGAACAATAAAAGAAAAAAATGAAAAATATTAACAAGGTGATCACCTTCAAGCATGAGCCATATTGGCAATAAGCTTGAAGTTCGAACTTGTAAAGGATATACAAAGGCTAAACACTTTAAATTCTTAAGCCCAAAAGCAAACCCTTCATTTTATGATCCTACCCACTATATCACCCTTTATGAAACTCTTTTGACCAAAGAAATGGATTTATCTCAAACAATAATGGCTCATAAAATTGGGGCAAGCCCATGTTTAGTTTCTCTTAGGTTCTTGTCTTGTAAACCCAGGACAGATTGTATATGATTTCTTCAAAATTGGTCGATGCGCATTAATATCCATTTGCTCAAACTATTGACTAAAAGCCTTTCATTACAAACCTAAAAAATGACCTAATTGATTGATCAAATTGTACCATTTACAAGATAGGCTACAATTTTTAGAATAGGTGCTGAGAGTGAAAATAAACCTATGAGAGTGTAAAGAAGTCCTATTTGACTAAACATTTCAAGTAATGGTATCTTTCCCTTAGTGGAAAATCAAAGAAAAGTCGAGTGCTTTCTCAAAAACATGAATGTTTTTAACCTCAAGTTTGAAATTAGTACTTCTAAAAAGTTTAGAGATCATGAATTATGCTTTAGGAAACAAGACTGAAAGAATGAGTGATCAATGGGAAAAAGGGAAGCTAACCCCTTATTTATGATCTTTAGAGTTTTCGAGACTTTCTTAATTGTTAGCAACACAATTTTCCATCAAAGAGTGTTTTTTTTTTCTTTGAATTTCTTGAAAAAAAGAAGAAAAAAGAAGAAAAGTTTTCAAAAGAGAAATGAAACCTTTTTCAAAAGTTGTCAAAAGAGATTTCTTAACAAGAAAAAGTCAAAATTTTCAAAGAATTGTCAAAATCCCTCAAACTCAAGTCTTAGATCATTTTATCAAAACTCATCAAAGTCCTTGAAATTCATGGATCCTTGAAATTCATGAATCACATGCCCTTTAGTACACTATCCATTTCATATAGTAATCTTAGATCACTTGCTCATTAGAGCACCATCTAGTCTTTTCAAGGATTGCTTACTCATTGGAGCGCTATCATATATAATCATTTTTTAGATCGCCTACTCATAGGAGTGTAATCCAATCCTTCCTAGGATCACCTGATCAAAAGAGCACTGTCCTATCTTTAGTTGGGTTGCTTGCTCATTAGAGCGCTATCTAGTCTTTTCTTAGATCGCTTGTTCAATAAAGTGTTATCTTATTCCTTATTGGATCGCTTGCTCATTAAAGCGCCATCTAGTCTTTTCTCAGATGTCTTGCTCAATAAAGTGTTATCTTATTCCTTATTGGATCGCTTGCTCATAGGAGTATTGTCCTATCTAGTCCTTTGTTAGGATTGCTTACTTAGGGGAATGCTGTCCTATTCCTAGTTAGATCGCCTGCTCAGTAAAGCACCATTCAATCCTTTTTAGGATCGCTTGCTCAAAGAATTGTTGTCCTATTCCTTGTTAGATTGCTTACTCGTTAGAGTGCCATCTAATCCTTTTTAGGACTGCTCACTCAAAGGAGCACTATCCTATCTAGTCTATTATAGGATCACCTACTCATTGGAGCATTATCTTATCCTTTATATTTCTTTGATCGCTTGCTTAGTAGAGCATTATCCTATTTTGTCTTTAATAAAGCGTCATCCTATCTTGTCTTTGAGAGATCTATCCTTTCAAGCAACTAGTTCTTAAAGAGATCTATCTTTTGAAGGATACTTGACCTTTCAAGTCGAGACCAAATTTGTTTGACAAGCAAAGTCCTTACCATGCCAATTTAAGCAAAGACCAAGTAAAAATGAGTATGTCTTTTTTGTCTTTCTAGCAAAGTTTTTACAAACTTTGATACAAAGAAGGGGAGCTATAGGCACTCCATTTTTGCCCTTGCGTAATTTTAGTTTTTGATTTTAAAGGGTCCTAATTCAAAAAATATAAAATATAAAATATATAAAAAAAAATAAAAAACATAAAAAATTTGAAAAATGATAAAAATACAAAAAGATGAAAAAAGAAAAATTATGAAGATTATTTTTAGGAAAATAGATTTTTAGGATCAATGGATTTGGTCTAGTTCATTTTAAGTAGCTTTATTTTAGAGGGTCATATAGCTTAAGTATAATTTAATTGTATTAAATGTCAAGACATAGGACAACAGCTTAATGGATAAGCACCTCAGCATTGACATTTGGGTTATATTAGGGTTATAGGTTCGAATCACACTAGGTACACATATGCCTTTTATTTTTTCTTTCATTTGTAAAAATCATTTGAGCATACAGGATTCAAATTTAATCAAATATTTTGAATCTAATAGAATTATATTTAAATCCAATGTGATAAAGATTTGTCAGAATCAAATCTGATTTTGATTTTTATCAAATTAGATTTAGATTGATATAGGAGATTTGTTTCTAAGTCTTTTAAATATCGATTACGCAGTATAAAAAAAAGAGAGAGAACATATTCACCTCAAGAAAACTACCATCCTCCATGGTCCATTCTCTCATTTACTACTTGCAACTCCCAAGACCTAACTACCATCCATCATCAAACCCACGACATCCATAACCATCCTTTACTATTAGCGTCCCAATCCTTAACTCACAGCACTGTCACAACCATCTTTATGATCAAACACAATGGACATACTCCATCACTGTAGCATAGATCTACTCTCTACTGTAAGTACACAACAAACCAAACACCATCAAGTCTACGCCAACTCTAGCATGCCACACGTTCATCACATGAGCACCAAGCATGACACTAAATAGCATCAACATAGCCAACATCCCATGCCCTTATCACTTACATCGTCTTACACATTGCTTACGCATCACTAAGACCACCCATGAACCGACCCCCCTTTGTCCTTTGCTCACAAGTCCAATGCCACAATACTATCTATGGCAACTACAAAAAGTTTAATGCTACAACCACTACCTAAACAAACTTAATGTAGCATCAAACAAACTCCACCATCATAACAACAGTGCACCACAACCAGACCATAGCTTTACACAATAGTTGATACAGCACTATTGCACAGCACTGTCTACAACCAGCTTATGCAAGCCACTAATCAGCCGTCAACATTGCTTCATCGATCATTGCACTTATACTGCCCTACGCACAACATATTTCTAATAGTTGGATACACGACCAACATTGTGCATCCATCATTTACAACTAGACTACACTACGATGCCATAATATCTTCACACTCAAACCAAACTCTGCGTTGACTAATCACTTGTGTATAACATACAGCTTACACTCGTCCTCACTTGAGCATAGTAGCATGAGCATAGCTGACCATCGCGCACTACATCCATCCATGCCAAGTCCCCTTTTGTATAGCATGAGCAACTCCATACAGTGGACATCAATTTAGGTTCAGTTTTGAATTTTTATTATTATTATTATTTACTTATTTATTTATGTTGATTTGTTTAGTGGTTATTTTTGAAACATAAATATATATACATATATATTAGCTTAAAAAACATTTTTTTAGCATTAGTTTTTTTTTTTAGAATTTCTCATTTAGAAAAAATTATTTTTTAAGAAATAAAAATTAATAAAAAAACCTTTTAAAAAAAATTAGGACGTTTTGGAGATTTTTTTTTAATACTCAAAGAATTAGGGCCCTTTTAGATTTTTTTCAATAAAATTAAATTGATAACTACTTAAACTCAATCGATTTTCAAAATTAAAAAAAAAAAATCAATACACTAAAGTTTTCAAAAGAACTACATTGGTTTGATCTCGATCAACTGGTACGTAAGTACCTCTAAGGCAACCATATAAAAAATTTAAAAAAAATCTTTTTTTTTTCTTGAAAATTTGTAATAAAAATTTCATTTTATTTATATTTTTGTATATTTATACATATCTTAACATTTTTAGAAAATTATAAAAAATAAAGCCATTAATTTTTTTATCTTTATATGGTGATTTAGTCTTAATAAATTAGCCTTTGAACTTAGTTTTTTTGGTTTAATTTTCTAAATAAGTTATTTGTAGAATGTTTGCAAACTAATGGAAAACCCTAATTTCACTTGTTACCAGTATTAACTGGTTAGTCACTCAAATTTTTTTAAATATTTTTTTTAACATTTTTTGAAAGAAAAATGTTTTCTTAATTTAATGTTGAGTAATTTATATTAAGCAAGTTAGGCTTAATGTAGATGGAATCATGGAAAATCGAGTTAAGGCTCAACAATAAAGATAAAGGTAGAAAATTCAGTGTTTTATGAGGTTAAAATAACTAGAAGAATAATATTTTACAATTTTCTTTATAATATTATTAGAAATGAATAAAAATAAGGGATATGGACAATTAGTCAAATTGAAATTTTGCAGTTGAACTAGAATAAGGGTAATGTTTGAAGATCTACAACCGTATCACAGTATATGGAAATCAAACAGGTTATAATCTAGGTGAATTTGGAACTTATTTTCAATTATCACATCTTAGTACACGACCAAAAGATACAATTGTCCAACCTATTTGATTACAAACATATATAATTTGTACAAAACTAATACCATAACCATTAGTTATATCATCGTAAGACAACATCATATTAGTTAGTAATGCAATAGTCCACCACAAGCATCCATAAAGGCATTCCAGAACTACTAATATGACCCACTTGTAGCTTTGTCACTGAAGGCTAACAATGCAGTGAGAGCATCGATGCTTATTAACTTGATCTCTTTGGTACGAAGCTCTTCGAAGGCCAATCATAACATATCAATCACTAGGTAAATTATTTATATCACTAGTTAGGTTCATTTGGCATTTCTCATGTATAAATAGTAGGCAATTAAGGTTTCATTTTTTTATTAATTTCATTATTTATCTAAAAACCTAACATATGTGTAACAACAAATAAATGGTCATGTATTTGGCTCTTAGGCAACTGTAGAAACGAAATCACAATGATTACACAAACCTAATTAGGTGTTACATATTAATACTTAAACAAATCTATGATCATAACAAATATTTATAATTTTGACTAACTCCTAGTAGTTTGGTACTTAAGAGAGCTCATTTGGAACCTTCTAAGAGCTATACTCAAAACCGTTATGGATTAAAACTTATTGCTAAGGTTCGATCCATTTGGTCATATATGATTCAACCTAAGGAACTAATTTACTCTATTAAGTTTACTTACATATATTTATTTATATGGGTACATAATTATACATTTACTTACTGATTCATTTTATTATTATGATTGACATCTTCATTTAATTGTTCTTCTTATTATTTATTGGTTCTTTACTTATAGTTACTAATAATTATTCATTAAAGTATTTACATGCATTAGTGTTGTTGTTATTTATTTGCTCTTCCTTTTATAAGGACCAGTCCTTAGTCGATTTGTTGACTTCCTAAAACAATAATAACAAACTAGCCTATATTAGGCTGGTTGATCATTGCACTAAACATAGCCAGAAAAACAACCATTCTTAAGCTAATTTGATAGCCAAAAGTCATTTTTTTATTTTTTATTATTTTAGGTTAAAATAAATTCTCTTGTAAGCCCTAATTGATTCTTGTTTAAAATCGATTAATTTATAAGAATTAGTTTGAATTAGAACATGTTGATTATAGGTAATCAACTAGATGTAATAAGGAGAATTGGGCTTAAATTCCTTAGACTAAGAGTTTTGATGGACTCTAGTGTTGGTTGGGCTCCTTGCTTTGAGTCACCTGTAAAAAGCCTATAGCAGGTTTTTCTACAAAGGCCTTCTAATGCTCAAGTTAGCAAGGAGAGGAAATTCGAAGGTGACCAAGCACTTTGTCTCTTCAAAAGAGGTACTCGGGTCTAATAAGTGTAAATGCATTAAAGAGTTATGAGGCTCTTAAGGTTTGAATCCTCTTACCTATTGGCTCCTTGCACTATTAGTACAACTACCTAGGGTATCGGCTTAAGGCTTTTCCGCATCAACTACTAGCAAGGTATATATGCTGAAGGGTTGATAGGGTAGCTTTAGGTATTGGTCAGATGTGACCACATTGGTAGCCACATATGTAATTTAGGGCTCTAACATCTCCAAAGTATGTTGGGTATGTTGGTGATACCATAAATGTTAGGCCACAACAAATGAGTCGAGGAAGGTAGCATGTGCTAAAGACAAACAATCTTAAGGATTTGGGTAAGAAAGTCGAGGTGATCCACAAGTGAGGTCCTAGATTCTAAGGGAGTGCCCACTGGAATATGGGAGGTCCTCGTGCAATGGGCTAGTGTTTGAAGGTAAAGTAGTCCCTCACAGTTCAGGCTTATTTAGATAGTCGATCAGGTCCTTAAGGGTTGGGTACTCAAAGAGTGAGCCTTCAAAGTGTTTGCCAGCAGGTTCAACACCCAAACATAGTAAAGCAATTGAGTAAGGGGAGGAGTTTGGTTACCTAGCTATTAAGGGGCCTCAAGAGGCCTTTACTCAAATTTAGGCCTCAGGTTAGCCCAAAATGAGGTATCAACACTTACTTCCCCACTTTCCTTAGCGTCAAGGATGTGAGGTGAGTAGGTTTGTCAAAAGCGTAAGCCCAAGGTAGCAAAAGCCTTATTTCGAGCTTTGCACCCAGGTATGTCATCAACCGAAGTAACATTTGATACATTAGTCATCAATTACTTCCGTATGCAACAATTTTGAGTTACTTGAGATGTAATGATGGTTTCTTAGTGAGACCAGTGTTCATTAATGACTTCTTGAAGAAGGCAGTGCATGCAGATTGTGAAAGTGCGTAGCCACATCAACAATCTACATCTATAAGAGATTTGAGCCATTGGTTAGCTAATAGGGACATGTGGACGGCCAGGATAAGGCGCATATCCTAACAATTGGTGTGTGCTTTAGTAGTAAAGATAACCGTTTATCTCCTCCCCTTGTCTTGTCTATATAAAGAGGGGCTAAGGGTCTTAATTTCTGACTTCTTGCTTTTAAACAAGGAGAACTCTACCAAATTTTATCTCTAGATCTCATTTTCGCATTCTTGACTCTTGACCATATTTTCTTCACATTTCATTGTTCTCGTGTAGCAAACATGGTCAATTAAAGTGTTTCTACCAATCCAAGTAAGCCTTTGAGTACTTCTATCTCAAGGTAGATAGACGAGGGATACAAAGAAGCAGTTCTTAAAAGGGGTGGTAACCTTACTTCCTTTTAAATGGTAGCGACAGCTAGGGAGTGCTGCTTACATGGCTTAAGAGGAGGATTTTTGCTACTTTAAGGCCTCAAGATGTATATGCCATTGATGATGAGGATGAGCAGGTTGTTATGGAGGGAAAGGGGGATAGTTTGTAGCTTCCTCTAAAGAAGAGCAAGAACAAGAAAGGGGATTAGCAGCAAACTATCTCTAATGCCATTTGAAATGTAGCAGAGGCTATTTCCATGGCTATTGTTGCTTCTCTAAGTATGAAGGCAGCCTCAAGTCATATGGCTATTGCATCTAGTGGTGAGGTCGATTAAAGTATGGAGGTTGTAAAGCCTCAACGGGTTAAGGAGGTTAAGGTTGTTGTTTTTTTGGGTGACCTACTGAGGTGTTGTAGGTCAGTTTAACAAGTTGGGGCTTAAGCATAAGTGTAACATGGGGACTCTAAGGTGGTACTAAGGTTTGAGTGATTAACATTTTAGATGATGATGAGCCCTTATGATCGGCAACCTATTGTATAATAAGAGCCCGAGCCATATGTGGACCAAGCAACTAGACGTACACCATGTATGGTCAAGCTTGAGGTGAGGTTTAAGCATTTTTTAGGGAAAGAAGCGATATTAACGCTTATATGAAGATACTTAGGAGGCATGCTAAGCTAAGTGGTTGTAGTTGTTTTTTCTCTAACTACTTTGTAGTGTTCGGCTAATTCGAGTCTTGTCCTAATCCTCTTTACAACTATATGACATGTTAGACTATGTGTTCATGCATAACCATGGGTATCAATAATTAAAGAGCTAATTGGGGGCAAAGGTAAAGAGGCTCTATAGTGTTTTAGAGGAGGAGAGAAAGCAATATGGCGATTTGTCATCTAAGGATAGTGACTTAGAGAGCAAGCATAAAGAGCTTAAAGAGTAGACAATGAAGGAGAAAGTCGAGCTGGAGGAGACCAAGGCTACTGCCAAGGCCTCTAAGGAAGAGGTGGAGGGGGCTCGAGCAAGCTTTATTTGAAAGGAGGATGAGTTGCTTAATGTAGGAGGCCCTTTTGCTGAGGTAAAGTGGCGATTATTCCTAGAAACCTTGAATAACCCTTTGGATGAGGCTAGCTTTGCCATCATATAGATGGCCTAAAATTAAGTTCGTCAACAATTGCCAGAAGCAGACCTAACTTTTCTAGAATGGCTTAATGACCTAGAGGCTATAGTTAGCAGGGAAGGAAGGGAAGCGTTTGCTAAAGAGAGCACTGGCGAGGTTAGAGACTGGGAAGAGTCTACCAACAAAGAGGATCTTTGTCCTATAGTGTACAGGTTTCCTAAGCATGCTTTTCTTAAGCAAATGCTCATAAAGCAAAGAGCCTACCTAGTAACTGTCTTATCTTGGATAATATACCTTCTAGAAGGCATTTAATGCTTGTATAGCACATTTAAATTTCCTAAGGGGTCGATTGAGCTACCATTTAGTCAAGCTGTCAAATGGGGAAATGAGTGGATGGTTGGGGTTGCATTGGGTCCCCTATATAACTGGGTGGAGGGCGGTAGGTCCTTTGTTACCCATTCAAACACATTCTAAAATTCCATATCCCTATGTTTGAGAGCTAGTTAGAGTTCTATTGTTCCCTTTTGTCATGGTATGAGTATGTCAAAGATGATCAGAATGAAAGAGAAGCATTATGAACTTGAAAAGAGGGCCTTAGCTCTTTTAAGGTCTTTGATCGAACGGTGATCGTGGGGTATAAAGAGTCTCCCGATAGTGAGGAGTGACCTTTAAGTAGCAACCGAAGGTTATACATAAGCCTGTCGATCAAATTGTTATTTGAGCCAAGAACATTAAAATAGGGGTGACACTTCAATTATCCATCCACCACTTGATAGGGTAGCTTCACCATTAAAGCTGCTCATTTGCATGAGGTTTTGAGCAGAGCCTTCAAGCACTACCTCTCAAGTTCTCATATGAGCAAGGTTTCATCAGTAACTATGGTAGTAAAGAAGGTCTCTCTCCAAATCTAGAGGTTTTTGGCAGCGGTAGTGTAGAGGAGTGCGTTAAAACAGTCTTGAGCCTCTTATAATGCCCAATTGGCGGCGTAGATAAGGTTAAGAAATCATCCCATATAACCCCCCACATTCAAGTCGCTCATGTAGAAGCTCAGCTCATTTAGTCAACATAAGGCCTACTTTGACGTTACCAAGGTTTCATAGGTCATAACCGTTGATAACTCTAATTTTAAACATATTTTATATGGTGATTTTATGGTATTTCCCGTACATTTTTTGTTTTCTTTAAAGAAAATGATACTTAATTGAGTAAAATGTTGATTTCAGGGTTTAAATGCATTCTAGGCTCGAAAACGAAGAAAATGAATCAAGTTTCACTCAATTCCGAGTTCAAACGAAGAAGTTATGAAATTTTGAAGTTGTGCAGAAATTTTGCCTTTGTGCAGAAAGTTACACGACCTGGGGACACGGCCGTGTTCCAGGCCGTGTCTGGTGACGAAAATAAAATCCGTGTAATACACATATATAAGGGGATCTTAGGGTTTAAAAGAGAGAGAGACATTACAGAAACAAAAAGAGACAAGAGACAAGAAGAGACTTAAGGAGAAACAATATCAAGAAGCGATAACGACATCGATTTCAAGATTAGAGATTGTTCATCAATCAAGAGGGGTTTTCATGCTTTATTTTACGTTTTTGATGAAACTCGTTTTTAGATTCATTATGATAGCTTAGAATTCAAGTATTTAGGATTATGGAACCTAGGGTTTCATGTGATTCTTGGATTGAATTATAATTTCAAGAAAGTTTCTATCTTTTCTTGATTCAATTATGTCGTTAATTATGGATTGATAATTCTAGAGTGTCAATATATGATATTATGCATGTTGATTGAGAAATTGCATGTGTAATTAGATCTTAACATAATTGAAGAGAATTACATGTATACTTAAAGATAAGATACATGATTCTTCCGGAAAGTTGATTGTTTGTGTGGGAATTCATTATACATTAATGCGATTCTAAGTTATATTACTAAGTGAAGAGATTCCGGTAAATAATTTAGGATTAGGGTTAATATGCTTGAGAAAGATATTAGCTTTAATTGTGAATCCCTCCGGTCAAGAATTATAGAAACTAAATTGAATATATTTTAAAAGGTTACGTGTTAAACACTAGGGGAAATAATTCCTAAATACATTATTGCATACTTGAAGTCGTTCGTAGTTTATTGCTTTCTAATTTGCGTAATTAAGTCTCATAAGTAGTTTAGTTTATTAATTTCAGTATTTTTAATTCATTCAACTCAACATAATTTTCCGGTTAGATAATAAAGCTAAAGTTAATATTAGTACTCAAAATCTCTGAGGGATCGACTCGGACTCATATCCGACTATATTAAAATTGATAGGTGCGCTTGCCTCGTATCCATAACCGTCAGCTCACTTAAGGCTTAAAGTAGTCATAGCTCTCCCTGGTGGGACGCAAGTTAAGTCGAAGTTGAGAGTAGCTCCACGTGCATAGAAGTCTTCTCTTAGCGACCAAGTTGAAGTTGAGAGCAGACCTTAAGAGCTAGATCAAGCAGTCGACTTAGGAATTGGCTTCGTGCCTTTACTTATAATCTCTTCCTTTTTTCTCTTTGTATGTGCTCGAGGTTGGGATATCGGCCCCAAAAGCCTTGTAATGACTTTTATAGTTAATAAAATTTCTATCTTTATATATATATATATATATATTCTCTTATATGTATTTCTTGTTTGCATTACTTTATCTTTCTAAGTTCACTTGCTTAAGATTGTCTACTTACCATAGTATTATTCTATTATGGATGCATCCAAAAGTAGGTTAAGCAGGTGTACCAATTGAGTTTGTATACCTCAATTATATGGCCCCTAGGTATAAGGACCATTATAGCGATTAATGCATGGGACCAAGCTAATCAGTCCACTTACGAGGTACATATGCTCTTAACTTAGAGAACAGTATCATTGCCCGAACCTCATCAAGGGAGCTCATCTTAACAGTAGTCGGGGCCTTAGTCCCCAAATTGTAGCACAAATACTGACTTGGGGTGTAGGCTTGGGGATGTAAATCAACCTGAATACATAAATGTGTAGTATAGATCAACAATGAGAGAGAACACGTAGGCCTACAGCGTTTATTAAGGTATTAACTTAGGGCGTATGTTTAGGGGTGAGATTCAACTCGAGGAAAGAAGTACAAAGCGTAAGCCATTAATAAGGAAAACTATTAGATAAGTGTAAAGAACTCATCGTTTCATTAACATAGCAATTTTTATAAACATTACAAACACTTTTACAAAACCTTAGGCAAAATACACCCTCAGATTGCTAATATTTCATGTTCTAGCGATAGGTTACCCATTAAGGGTGTCTAACCTATATGATTGTCACCTGCATCTTCTTTTACACATACGAGGTCCTCCCAATTTGAGGTGAGCTTTCCCTAACCCTTATGTAAGCTTGTACCTTCTAGCCTTCTGTATACTTAGGCTTAAGGGCAGAACACTTTGTGCTTTATTTCTTATTGTAATACCAAGCCACTCACTGCTAGTAAGCCACTATTCAGGCATGTACGACATCACATACCTCCTCGATCATATCGACGCTTGCCGAAAGGGCCATGTGGTTTGTGTTTACATCAAAGTTATAAACCCTACTCATGGGTAACTCGAGCCCGATGGGATTGACGGCTTTTGATCCAAAGGCAAGGTGAAATGATTTCTTTCTTATAAATATTCTATGTATTGTGCAACATCCCTAGAGGATGTTAGGGAGCTCGTCTGCCTACTTGCCCTTGGTACGCTCTACCCTTTTCTTAAGGCTGCCAATGACAATCTAGTTAATCACCTCAACTTGGCCATAGGTTTGGGATGAGCAACCAAGCTGCAATAGAACCTTATATGATGCTTGTCAAATAACTCTTGGAACTTGTTATTGTCGAATTGCCTACCATTGTCTATGATCAACCATAGGATACCCCAAAATAGGAAAGGATGTACGTAAGAACTAAACCTTCTATAGCTTGAGTAGTAATGGTTGCTACAACCTAAGCTTCCACCCATTTGGCGAAAGAATAAACTACCACCAAAGCGAATTGTCAACCTCCAAATGCCTTTAAGAAGGGACCAAGCACATTTAGTCTCCATTAGGAAAAAGGCCATAGGCTCAACATAGGATGTCGGTCAAAGCTCAGTGTATAAGAGCTTAGAGCATGCTTTTGGCACTTGTTGAATTTCTAGACTAAGGCTTTGGCATCTTCTTTCATTGCTAGGCAATAGTAGTCTAAGTGAAGGGCTCAAATGTATAAGGCTTGGGACTGAATGTAGTTACTACACACTCCAACATAAAGCTCTTCCAAAGTGTAGATGCCTTCCTCAGTAAGTGGTATTCTCCAATCTCAACAATATAGCACACCATCGATGAGCATGTAATTAGTAAAGGCATAGGCTAACCTCTTTGCCTCAGTTCAGTCTTCTAGTAATGGCCTAGTCTTTAAATGTTCTATTATCAAGTCCATCCAATAGTTTTAGGAGTTTGCAAGTCAGATCTCAAGGACTTCTTTTCCTCATCCTTCTGTACTACATTCTGGGAGGTATTGAATGAAAAGCAGTTTGTCACCGTTGCGCTTTGCTGAGGCAATGGAGGAAGCTAGCTTGAACAACCTATTCACTTTTTAGTTCTCTACTTAGGGGATTTTATTGATCTTCCAAGAAGTGAACTCTGCATGGAGCCCCTAGATTGTCTAAAGATACTCAATCATTGTCTGTCCCTTCGTTTCAAATTCTCCCTTTACCTATTGAACCACCAACATAGAGTCCAAGTAGATGCCCAATTTTTCTACTATGATGTCCTTGTCTATCTTCAACTTGGCGATGAGTTCCTTGTATTCCACTTCACTGTTACTTACCAATTTAAACTTTAAGGAATAGAGCACCTTGATTCCATATAGGCGTTGTAGTGTTATGCTGGCCCCACTCCCCTTACAATGGAGGAGTCATCCATATAGAGAGTCTACACTAGTATGTCAATATTCACTTGTGTTTCTTCCTCTCCCGTATAATCTATTATGAAGTATACAAGAACTTAAGTCTTGATTACTTTCCTTAGTTGGTATTAGATACTGCAGGTGCTAAATTCGAGGGCATGTTTAACCATCCTACCCGACGTATTAGGTCTTTGTAGAATAGCTCGAAGGGATTGGTCATTCAATACAACAATTAGATGGGCTTAGAAGTATGGATTAAACTTACGAGCTGCAATGACCACTGCAAGAACTAACTTCTCAATCTCGGTGTATCTATTTTTTGGTCCTTACAGGATGTGACTCACACAATATACAGGTTTATGTTCTCTTCCATTTCTTTGGATGAGGACCGAAGGTAATGTTTTGTCACTAATGGCAAGCTATAGGCATAGTTGTTTACCATGAATGGGTTTTGAGACCACTAGTGGGCTTTAGAGGAACTTCTTTAAATTGTCAAATGCTTATTGACATTAGGTTATCCAATTGAACTTGAAGGGGCTCTTCAAGAGCTTAAAGAATTCCTAACACTTATTTACGCTTCCGGATACTATTGGTCCTGTAAAAGATATCAAGAAGGGGGGGTGGGATGTGAATTGATATCTTTAAACTTTTGAAAACTTTTTCGATATAATAAAATTACCCTTTTTAATAACTTATAATGGTGAACAGTGATAATTTAATAATCTAATACACAATTAAACAATAGTTAAATAATACAAATTAAATGAGTAAGGAAGGAGAATATCAGGCAAAGATTTTATAGAGCTTCAGCCTTCTACCTACTGCTCTCTTCCAACTCCATTGTTGGGGACCTGATATACTTTACCGGTGCTGTTTCACTTGATCCACTAAATCAAATCACAAAGATGCTACAAGTACTCATCATACATAGACTTTACAACACTCTACTCTACCTATCTAAACTCTCAACAATCTAAGCTAATATAGATCTACAAAGTACAAACTGACCTCAAACGATCAATAAGATTTACAAATTACAAGTGAGAAAACAATTATAAAACTGAAATAATTTCTCTCTAAAGAGAAAACAATGAATGCTGTAATGTTTGCTAAGGTGGAACTTTATGAAGGAGTATTTGAAGAACTTTCTGTGACTATTCAGAAGATATACCTTGATCGTGATTTTTTTGTGCAACGAAATTTTTTCTTCAAAGTTGTGTCTGACATTTTGAATCCTTTCTCTTTTATATTGGAATCTTCCAACGGCTAAAAATCTGAAGATTATCTTTTATCCAACCGTTAGTTATTTAAGAGAATTCCTTGGATATTTTTTAGAAGATCTTAGTAATTTGAAATTCAAAAACAACTCTCTTTATCTTGTTTAGATTAGATACACATCAATCCATAACCATCAGATAAGCTTCTGATTTGAATTTAAAAAGATCTGCTTTTGTTAGCAACTTCTAGATAAGCCTCATGTTCAAAAATTTAAAACTCTACAAAATCTGAATCAACCTTATCCTTATCCATTCTTATGCATATCTTAATTTATCCAAATATATTTTCGCTTAAAAAATAAATTGCCATAGATCTTAATTTCATCTTGAGTGAAATGGGATTAAATGTATTTTCCTAATAAACTCAATCTAGTGGAGCTAGGCCTTGAATAATTCGAATATGATTTAAAGCTCTGTTCAATGTTATACTTCCAAACTTACCTTTTAAACAACCTTTTGTTTCTAAAGTTTCTAAGTAAGCTTCTAAAGTGTTGTACCAATTCTTCTTATAAAAGCTTTTGAAATACTTTCTAAAAGATTTTTAGACTAGTCTATATTCAATTAATTCAAACCTTCTGAATAATCTTATGAATGCACCTCAATTTGTAATTTTAAACTTTCTGAAGAACTTTCTAAATAGTGTTCCTCTCTTTTTTGTTATCATCAAAATCTATGAGAGATATCTAACAAATACAAAGCAATTTAGGACAACGATCCTCCCTGTAAGGCGCTGGGCTTCCTTTACTGTTCTAGGGGTTACCACATCACAAGCTGCTTGGATTGTATCTAAATTGGCCTCAATTTCTCATTTGGTGACCATGAAACTAAGGAATTTTCTTAATGCAGTCTCAAAATGCATTGCTAGGGCTTGAGTTTCATTTGGTAATGTCAAAGAATGTTGAATGTTTCTTAGTGGTCCTCAATGTAGCCTTTCCTTTCCCTACTTTTGATAATCATGTCTCTACATGGACCTCAACGTTCCTATCAATCTGTGGCTTAAATATAGTAGTGATTAGTGTTTGATACATCGCCCTAGCATTATTTAGACCCAAAGGCATGACTTTATAACGGTAAGTACCATAGTTTGTAACAAATGAGTTATGGACCTCATTCTTAGGTGCCATTTAGATTTGATTGTAACTTAAGTAGGCATCCATGAAAATAAGGAAAGCATGTCATGATGTTGAATCAATGAGTTGGTTGATGCAGGGAAGAGGGAGGTAATCTTTGAGGTAGGTTTTGTTGAGGTCGGTATAGTCAACGCATGTTTGCCATTTCTTATTGGCCTTTTTTATGAGGACTGTGTTTACGAGCCAAGTTGAGTACTTCTCTTACTTGATGAATCTGGCATGAAGTAGTTTATGGACTTCTTGCTCAATTGCGGCTTGGCACTCAAACGTGAAGTGTCATTTCTTTTGTTTTACTAGCCGTACACTAGGGTCAACGTCTAGGTGATGAGTTTCTTTAAGGATGTTGATTATACTAGGCATGTCCTCAAGTGCAAACATGAAAATGTCTATGTTTTATTTGAGGAAATCTATGAGTTCTATCTTTTATCCTTAGGTAGGGCTATCCTAATTAATGTAGTTAATTCTAGTGTGTTTATAAGTTGAATTTCATCTATTTTTTTTTTTTTTTTTTTGCTAGTTCTCCTCGAAGGGTTAGTTTTTCATTGGTGGTGGACTTGTTGTTCATGACTTTATCTCTTGTTTTGGCATTAAGGTATAGAGACCTGGACCTATTTTGATCTCCTCGAGCTTCACTAACTCTTGATGGCATCATGAACTTAGCTTTCAAACATCTTTGGCTAATAAGCATGTCCAACTTTATTGTTCTTAGCTACCCTAGTATGACGTTGTATAGTAACCAATGGTCGATTATGACAAAGTCAATGGATTGTGTAACAACATATGGACCATCATCTATTCGCACTAGCAAGGTGATAAGTCCCTTAACCGGTACAATTCTGCTACCCCCAAAGCTGGTAAGGCCATGTTTGTATGGTTGAAGGGGCTCATCAAGCCAATCCTTCATCTATTTGTAGGCATGGTAATCAAGCTACTATAGTCAATGAATGCTTTTGGTACATTTTAATAGCCAATCTCGATGTTAATGACCAAAGCATCATTATGTGCATAGTTGATGTTGTGTTCGTCATCAAGGTAAAGCCAATAGTGGTGTCCTTCTTAGGCTTCTTAGTTTTGACAAGGTACACTTAGTACTCGATGGATGTGGAGGCAATGTCACCTGTGAGGTTAGGACCTCCGAAGATGGGTTTTACTTATCTTCATCTACTATAATGATTTTGATCATCGACAATGTCATCCCTTTGTTGGTTTTTGGTGCTATTGTTAAGGTTGTTGTTGTTGCTTGATTCAATAACCTTAGGTTAGTTGCTGGATTTGGTTTTGTTCATTAGTAATGAGGTGGTCAATTTGGCCTTTGTGAACAAGGCCTTCAACCGTATTCTTGAGATGGCAACATTCATTGTTGTTGTAGTCGTGAACATGGTGGTAGTCATAGTATTTGCCAAAGTTGGTCGCATGAAACATTTCTCTAACATTTGGTGGTTGAGGAAGTTGCTCTCAAACCTCCTACATGACCTCTTTGAAGGGAAGTTAAGAGTGTGTGTATTAAGGGTAGTGCACAAATCCCTGTTTCTACTAATCTCTCCTTTCTTTTGAAGAGGATGGCTTGGTGTCTCTAGGGCCTAATTGATATTTGACTAAGCCTCAGGCATTGTTGTTGGCTTCTAATCTTGTTTTGATGGCATCCTTTTAAGTAACATATTTCTTGGCCACTTGAATAAACTCATTGAGTGAGTCTAGTTTGTTGAGGGATATTGCATCAAAAAGCTTTTCAATAAGGTCAATTCCTATGATAAGAGCTTAGAGGATTGTTCCAGTATCAAGCTTAGAGACCTAAAGCTTAGCATGATTAGAGCACTCTAGGTATGCACGTAAGGACTCATTGGGGCATTGTCTAATGTTGTAAAATGTCAAGGAGTCTTTACGTAGGACTTTGGAGCTAAGGAAATACTATTGAAACTTGTTTGCTAAGTCATCAAAAGACATGATAGAGCTATCAACTAGGGTGTTAAACCACAATAGAGCTACCTTCGCAAGTATGCTAGGGAAAGCCTTACATATCATGGCATTTGAGAAGTTGTAAAGGCTCATCGTGATACAGAAGCGAACTAAGGGGTTGTTTAGGTTACCTATTCTGTCATAAGTGTTGAGGTAGGGGAGCCCCACGCCTTAAGGTAGCATCTCCTCAAGGATAAGTGGTATGAATGAATTCTTTGCTATTGTTAAATGCAATGCTTGACCGATGACTCAACCCTTTTCTGGTCATGCACGCTAGATGCGAAACGGATGTTCATCTAACTCTTTGGATGTTCATGTCATCGAATGCCTTTGAGGATCCTTTTGGGAATAAATCCTCAATAGGTCTATTGGTTGCAGAACATTTGCCTTGCACGTGTGTTTTGTTGCAATTGCAGTTCAGCCGATTGCATAGGTCTTTGAGGGTCTACTAGTCATGCTAAACCTGGTCGCTTGAATGCACTAGGTGTAAGGTTCATGGGTAAGTTGAGGAGTTTAGTTGCCCAGCTATTAAGGGGCCTCGAGAGGCCTTTGCTCGAATTTGGGCATTGGACCAACCTAAAATAAGGTGTCAATAGAACCCTTCTTAATTAAAATGATAAAGAAGAACAATTAAGAGAGAGACACTCTTACCTTCTCTTCTCTTCTCCCTCACGCTACAATAGGGAAGGTTGGTTTTTTTTTTTTTTTTTCTTGATAATAATTCCTTCAGTTAGGCCATATGAGTGTCTACAGCAGCAGCTCAAGTGGCGAGAAGCACACTTTATATAATAATCTTTGGCTTAAATCTACAACTAGATAATGTGATCCATATATTATCAATTACAAAATTTAGGGGTAAATTACTCTCTTGTTCCTCTTTTTAGTTTTATTTTTTCAGGTATTTCAGTAGCTATGATATGGCTTTATATTATAATCTTTTTGATTTATAAACTAGGTGACCCAAATGTGATCAATTATGGTTTTAAGGTTTGCAAATACAATTTATCAAATATTGCTGCATTGTGTTGCAAAGATAAAGTTTATGCAGCCATCGACATAGTGAAAGAAGCTATTTGGCTGTGGGGACTCATTTCTAAACTCACATAGGTTAGAGTGATACTATCGTTTATAGTGACAGTTGGAGTTGGTTGTATATTTGACGTATGAGCCTATGCATTACGGCAGCGCAAAACATGTTGATGTTAGAGTCACTTCATTCATGACACAATTATACTTATGGTGAGATTTAGTTGCAAAAAGATTTGTAGTCTCGACAATATGGTTGATATGTCGATAATAAATAGTTTATCTGTGGCTAAATTTCAAGCAAGCACTTCTTGGATTTGTCGAGTCCTGTGAGAAGATTGATGTAAGCCTGTGGTGGGGGTGGGGCTTTGTCAAGGTGGAGCGTCGTGACATTTTCATTCCGAATGGAGAATTGTTATTGGTTTGAACTTTGTCTTGTTAACTTGAATTTTCGACAAGTTTTGACAAGAGACAGGTGCAGTAATCGATAAGGGTCATATTACAAGTGCCACTTGTTTCCTTTTTATGTGTTTATGCTGTCTATGAACAAGAACGTCCTTTATAACCTTTGGGGCTTTTTGTATATTATATATGACACTGCTAGGGGTATATTCTTTGAAGTCTAGGGTCAAAAGATGCAGATTTCGGAAACATATGAGATTGATTGCTCTTTTAGCACTTTCTAGTGAATTTCTCCCTCCCTCTCTCTCTCTCTCTCACTCTCTCTCTAGTCTATTATATATAGTATTTTCTTGTTGCTCGATTTGATCGTGCTTTTAGCGACATTGTGTTGACAGTTGAAATATAGTGATGGATCTCTGGAAGATGCATAAAATAGAGGACGTTGCTCAGCACATTCATATACTCTGTTTCTTAGTTGAGCATTGTGCAAGTCATGTCAGTTGAGATGGATCTAGTGAAGAATTAGACGAATGCGCTAAGAAGTAATCTCTTTTTTGCTCCGAGGATCAGTATGGAATTCCATGCGTGTAATCCTTTTTGTTTGGTTTACACAGTGTCTGCAATAATTCCTTTTCTTCGTCTAAAGATATTGATGCGATTTTCATTGATTTTTCATCTTAGTTTATAGATGTGAATTGAAAGCGTGCTGACAAAGACAATCGTAGATTGCCCCCTCTCACACCTCAAAATCTAATAATGTATAGATCAGACATTTTGTCCATACTTTTGCACTGCAGTTCCAATTAGATTGAATTTCTGAAACCAAATCACATCTTATCTAGGCCTAATTTCTAGTTTGCAAAGTGTGTGTGTATGTGAACTAACGAGCCTTTTAAGGAAGGGCTCTGGTTGGATGAAATGAAACAGATGCCTGCACCAAATACAAACGACGACATGGTGTTCCATCTTCTGGATGGATTTGTACTGACCGAGGCAAACTTCGAAGCTTGTTGAACAGGTTTAGGGGGTCTTGCATCAGTCCAAAGTGAGCATCGGGATCACCGATCTGTGAAAGTTTTACATCAGAAAATCCCAGTGATGGCAGGAGATGTTCAGGCCAGTCGCTGTAGAATTGGAAGGTTGAATTGCATAATGTCGTTGATGGCTTGTTCATAAAATCCGCCAAGAGGAATGCATTGGCATGCACACACTTCTCTGCTATGGCCTTCAATACTTGCGTGGCATGAGCGTGTGAAAGATAGTATAGAATACCTTCTAGAACCCACACCGTGTCCTTCTGGGGGTCGTATTCTGATGCTTGAAGCTTCTCAAGCCAATCATTTTCCCTGATATCCGCTGCTATTCTGGATAGGGATTTTGCTGTTTCTTTGAACTGCCGGCTTTTATCCGGGGACTCCTTTTCTGCTTGTATTAGGGCACTCTTCACTTGCAACACCTCAGGAAAATCTACTTCGAAAACAACACTATCCTTTAAGCAGTTCAGACGGTACGCTCTTGTATCCATCCCTATCAAGAACAATAGAAGCAGTAAATATATTGCACAATTTGCTTATGATCTTTGGGGAGTTCATTTTAAAAAGTACCTTTGAAATAATTTACCCTAAATGTGTCAAGCCTGCATTTCCATACTTTACAAATTGGTATAAAAACCCAGCCAATTCCATCATTCCTTTTTTTTTTTTTTAATCAGCAATTACATCATTCACTAATATTGATTGCCGTATTCACTTTTCTGCTGTCGCTTGCAAGTAAGGATGATTTTGGAAAGGTGCATGCAGTTCATCATATGGTTGGTATTAGTTTCCAAGAGGAAGGACATCTCGGTTCAATCTAAGAACCTAATTTTTTATTATTTATTTATTTGTTGAGCTTAACTTCTTCTTTGTGCAAAATGCAATGAGAAGTGCAGGGGAATTACAGAGTGGTGTTAATAATTATACTATCTGAAATGCAGTGTGAGTCAAGGTTGTTGATGAGTTTAATTACTTAACCTGCACCGAGGAGAACAACTTGTGCTGCCGCACCATCGAATGAGTTAATAGCGGCTTCAATCCTGGAGTCAAACCACAATGTTCGAACAGCTAGAATTACTCCGGAAACTTCACGAGCCTTATTCATGTGGTCTTTCATGATTTTCTCATGAAGGCTTCTTAGGAATGTCTCTCCAGCAAGGACGTCTGCCAAAGGGTCATGGATGACATGCTTCCACAGGGCTCTTCCAGCAGCAGTTTGGCATGCTGATTGCTGAAGTGGATCCCACTCATTCTCAATCCTGGAATGCAGTTCTCTGATGGTTTCATTAAATGACAACTCCAGGGTATTAAGTTCGGGCCAAGATGGCTCCTGGGGCAAACTACGTGGATGATCCAACATTGTGTCAGGTTTTGAGGGGAGAGCCAAAAAGATTAGAGGAAGGGAGTGGATGAGATAAAATGCATGTATATATATATATATATATATGAGGTAGTTTTAGCTCCTTTTGGGTAGGGATAAGAAAAGAGAGCCACACACAAAACCAACGTCAGAGAGACTACCACTACCTCAATCTTGCTTATTGCCTCTCAACGGGAAGGGAAAAAAAAAAAAAAAAAAAAAGGGAAGGTAATAAGATAGTCCACGAGAGCTAGCCACCATTTGATGCGCCTACTGCCTTCCCTTTCCTCTCCTATTGTCCCCTTTTGAATATTAACGGCTCCCGCAGGATTAGACTTGTTACATCGGGCACTGGCTCCCAGAAGACCCAGCTCAATTACCAACTAGTACACCAGCTGCTCGTTGCCTCCTTCAAGACAAAATAGTACCGATCGTTTTTTAGTGTTTCTTCTGCCAATTGCGGCTTCCCCTTCCATCCTGATGCATATGTATTATATTTAGGTACACTGAAGAAAAGAGAAGACATTTTTTATTTTTTTTTTTAACTTTACGAGCTATATCCCATGCTTCTTTTTTCGATAGAAAAAATATTCAATAGTACTAATTTCATCTACAAGATTTAAACTTTGAAGCTTGAAACTATGTAGATAAAAAACATATAGTTGTGCATATAAATCAAATAAAAAACAAATAGTAAACTATAAAAACCTCTCAACTTTCAAATCTTAATTAAACACATAGTTTTATTATTTTATAAATAACTATAAATTATATTTTATTATATTTATTGATTATGCTTCACCTTGATTCGACGTTGGTTCAACCCTCTTAATCGAACTTAAAGTAAACTTTCCAATCTACATCTAACTATATTATATTAAATTACTAATTTAAAGGAAAAGATATAATAAAGACCCTCAAATTTTTACTAAATTCGATTGAGCACGTACTTCTTTAAGTCCATCAAGTTGTCCATATAAATTTATTAAGATAGTATTTTAACTAGTGAAAAATACATGATGTAAAATATAAATAAATAACAATGATGTTGAGTTTAGAGGTCAGTATTAGAATTATTCATAATCTTTTACCTTTTTCTTATGCTTTTTAAGCTCGTATTATGAGAGGCACTTCCATAGTTCCGTGGATCAAATTTTACAATGCAGCCTCATCTAATTTATGGCCATTAAATCCCCACAATCAATCAATCTTTCCTTTTTATAGTAATTGATTAACAAGTAAAATTTACCTAGAAGATTAGACAAGTAAGAACAAACGTCATTACTTTTACCAAATGGATAACATTGATGCTAGGTTTGGACTTACCTCTTGTAAAGGGCTAAATCTGGTCTTGGGCTTTGGGTCTAGCGATTAAATGAATTTAAATCTGGTCTTAGGCTTTAAGTCTGGTAATTAAATGAATTTAACTCTTTAAGCTAAAGTAATAAGGCCTAAAGAGTCCAACTTGTAAACTTTGAGATAATTAAGAGAATTTTGATTTGGTAGGCTTGGAGTAGGTTGGATCAACCTATCAAATACAAATCTTTCTCAATTTAGCTTATATATTAAATAAGGCCTCTATTTGGACTAGGTCCAAAGAAGAGTCCATTTAAGGTCCATCAATGAAGGGGTTAACATCGTTTTACCAAAAATTATAAATACCATATCCCCTCCCTCATTTGGATGATAGAGAACTCTGCAAAAATGTAATGCTGCTGGATTCTACTTAAATTATCAAACACTTAATTATTTCAACAACATGACTTTATTCATTATGAATTGTGGAGTTTGATGTGTCTACACTCCTCCAACGATCATAGTAATGTTAGAGCTCATTGAGATCACTTACTCCTCCTCCTCCTTTCCACTCTTCTCTTGATCATGCTTCACATACCACTCAAATCATTCCCCTCAATCACATGTAGTGCAAGTCACATATCGCATGTATGGGACCATCACATTAAAACTCCTATACCTACATTATTTAGAAAGTAGCACAATTAGCATCTCCAATTGCCATCTTGATTTGATTATAATAGCTAAAACCATCATGAAAGAGAACAACTTATGTTCTACAGTTGTGTCCACTAAAGAATCAACCTTTGTCAAAGGAAATCTATCTTTTGGATGTACCTTGTTTAGATCTTGAAAGTCCATACAAGCTTGTATTTGCCCATTCTTTTTCCTTACTAGAAAATTTTTTTCAAGCCAAGCAATATACTCAATTGGCTCTATGAAACCTAATTGTAAAAACTTCTCAATCTTTTGCTTGATTTGGACTTTAACTTGAAAACTGAACACAAAAGACTTGTTATCTATTTTTTATTGGCATAACTCCTAGTATAATATTCAACTTATGTTACGAGACTAAGGTCTAGTCTTAGCATCTCCTCATACATCTAAGTAAGGACATCTCTATATTCTTTTGATAATACGTTGATATGAACTTTTATTTCCTATAAAAGGCTTTAACTTATGAAGATTGGTTATCACAACACTTCTAGTCATGCTAGATCCAATTCCTACATTTCCTTAACTTAAGGTTTCATCTGATCTTACAATCATTGTGGGGTAAGTCAGACTTCTTGCATTGAGTGGGATTTGAAGAAGAGAGGAATACTTCCTTAGATCCTTGAAAACATCATAAGTGATATGCTTGTTGCTTGTCTTCTTTGACAAAACTTTCAATCCCTCAAACCTACTTATTTTTATTCCTTTCTCCATGATAGCCTCACATCTTCCTCTTCTTTTATTGGTTCTCTTTAACTTCCTCCCATGTAAATAATGGGACATCAAATGGCTTAACTATGGCAGTTTATCCATCCTCAACAAATACATAAAAGAAAGTTGATTCAATGAAGTCTGATCCATGATGTTCAAAAGGGTTCTTCATAACTAGAATAAACATGTCTTTTCCTCTCTAACGTCCCTTAATGCATTGATGCAATGATGAAGAAATCAAATTATTATGATGCCACCATTTCTTGCTTACATGCAAAAGACATTGTACAAGTGCATCAATCATATGAAAAGTAGAGGTTCCATGGATAAGTCCAATCATAAGATCTACATTAACATATCCTATAGTATCTATAAGGACATGACTAAAGCCATTGACTGATATGGGTTGTTTTACCAAACGTCAAATGTCAATTTGTTGTAACCTTAAATGTACTCATAGGCATTATGTTTAGAGAGGAATTGTTATTGTTAAATGTCCTCTTGACTAGGTAACCATTAAGATCACCTACTACATAGAAAGGACTATTGTAATTAGAATTCCTCATACACATGTTCACATTAGTGAGTAAGTGATACGAGGCAAGTGCACCTATCAATTTTAATATAGCGGAGTGAGTCCGAGTCGATCCCTCAAGAATTTTGAGTACTAATATTAACTTTAGCTTTATTATCTAACCGAAAAATTGTGATGAGTTGAATGAATTAAAAATATTGAAATTAACAACTAAACTACTTATGAGACTTAATTACGCAAATTAGAAAGCAATAAACTATGAACGACTTCAAGTATGCAATAATGTATTTAGGAATTATTTCCCCTAGTGTTTAACATGTAACCTTTTTAAAATGTATTCAATTCAGTTTCTATAATTCTTGACCGGAGGGATTCACAATTAAAGCTAATATCTTTCTCAAGCATATTAACCCTAATTCTAAATTATTTACCAGAATCTCTTCACTTAGTAATATAACTTAGAATTGCATTAATGTATAATGAATTCCCATGCAAACAATTAACTTTCCAAAAGAAACATGTATCTTATCTCTAAGTATACATGTAATTCTCTTCAATTATGCTAATATCTAATTACACATGCAATTTCTCAATCAACATGCATAATATCATATATTGATACTCTAGAATTATCAATCCACAATTAAACAACATAATTGAATCAAGAAAAGATAGAAACTTTATTGAAATTATAATTCAACTCAAGGGTTACATGAAACCCTAGGTTCCATAATCCTAAATACTTGAATTCTAAGCTATCATAACGAATCTAAAAACGAGTTTCATCAAAAACGTAAAATAAAGCATGAAAACCCCTCTTGATTTGATGAACAATCTCTCTAATCTTGAAATCGATGTTGTTCTTGCTTCTTGATTGATGTTCTCCTCAAGTCTCCTTTCGTCTCTTGTGTCTCTCCGTTTCTGTAATATCTCCCTCTCTTTTAAACCCTAAGATCCCCTTATATATGTGTATTACATGGATTTTATTTTCGTCACCAGACACGACCTGGGACACAGCCGTGTCCCCAGGTCGTGTAACTTTCTGCACTAAGGCAAAATTTATGCACAACTTCAAAACTTTATAACTTCTTCGTTTGAACTCGGAATTGAGTGAAACTTGATTCCTTTTCTTCGTTTTCGAGCCTAGAACGTGTTTAAACCCTGAAATCAACATTTTACTCAATTAAGTATCAATTTCTTTAAAGAAAACCAAAAATGTAAGGGAAATATCATAAAATCACCATATGAAATATGTTTAAAATCAGAGTTATCAAATTTCCCCACACTTAAGCATTTGCTTGTCCTCAAGCAAATAAATCAAAACAAAACTTTCAGGACAAGAAACACTAAACAAAATTTATCACTGTTTAAGAAACCGGTGAAAGAATGCACTTGACCCAAAGAAAGGTAAGAAAATCATTCTCAACTAACTTGCAATAATAAAGTCAACCAATTTCATCTGACCATATTCGAATGCTCCAACAATACTTAATACTAGAATTCACTAGTTAATTTATGAAAATCAAAGTTTCCCCAAGCCATTTAATCAAGGATTCTTAAACTAAAAATTAGATTTAACATCTCGCCAACCGAGAAAGAGTCATAAAAATTTTATTCATTTAACTAAAATGTATACAATTCTCTCTTCCATCTCACCAAGTGCCATTATCTAAAACAAACACATTTTACATCCACTCATCCTCTGATCATCCCCCTAGTTCATGCTTTTATTGAGAGGTCTTTTGAATTTACCTTATTTAAGCACAATTGTGTTGGTAGTGGGAAAGAATCTCGCTCTTCTGACGGACCAAGACCGATCCATACCAACTTATTTCTTATATTGATAGCGGGAAAGAACCTTACTCTTCTGACGGACCAAGGCCGATCCATATCAACTTTTTCATTAGAATTGGCATTGGGACTCAATCTCGCTCTTCTAACGGACCAAGACGAATCCTTACCAATTTTTTTATTCATACACTTATTATTACTTTTGACCTCCAATCATTATGATTTTTCAGGGGTTTCTCAAAAGAAGAATTTCATTTGTTTGTTTGCTAAAAATTATAAGGCTCTTAAAAATTTCTAAGAGAAAAGTACACATAAAAGTAAATTTAAAAATAATCATGACTAACTCTCAACTAGTGATGTTGTTCCAATCTCAAGTTTTAAAATCCTAAGCTAAATAACTCGTAACATTGCCTTCCAAAAAATTGACTAATCAATTCTAGTAAAGTATCATAAGATCAATAACAATCAAGATGACATAATTGATTTGGCTCAATACTTGTTAATCACCTATTGCAAGTTAACTTAAAAAGTAATTGGGTCAAATATGAATAATTGGTTTCCTAAACAGTAACAAAATCATATATATCCCTTCCCCACACTTAATAATGTACATTGTCCCCAATGTACCACAAAAATCATAGCAGCAAGAAAAAGCAGCACAGGGAAAAAAGAAACATATGTAATGAAAAGAAACTAATACTTCCCTGTCTTGAAGCACAAGATACTCTAGTAGAGAAAGAGTAGCTAGTAGCTCGACAATAGTGCCCTCATGATTAGAACATGATGTAACAGAGGTGGACCTCCTTCAAACAATCTACTTTTCACGATTTTCCATTGACGACCTGAGAAGAAACATTGAATCGGGTTGGATTTGATGAAGAAATGTGTTGATGAAAAGTAAATCGTGAGGAAAAGAAGAAGAGAAGAGAAAAGAAAAGAAATATGTGTTAATGTATGGAAGTGTGTGAGAGAGTGTGTGTGTTGAAATAAATAGGGCGTGTGCTGAATCGTATGGGTTCTAGGCAGACACTAGCTGGGACACGACCGTGTCCTTCACCCGTATTAAAATTTTTTTTTTTCAATTAAATTTAAAGATAAAGGAAACTTAAAAATAATAAAACTAAAGAGAAAAAGCAAAAATAAAACTAAAAGGGAAAAGACTACGACGATAAATTGAAATAAAAAGAAAAGAAGCAAAGCAAAGTTAGATTGAACGAAAAATAAAATGAAGAAAACTTGAAGAACTAAAGCATAAATAAAGTTAGACATGGGTTGCCTCCCAAGAAGCGCTTTAGTTAACGTCGATAGCTCGACGGGATACGTCTTCTCATTCATGATTCTTCATCCAGGTGGAGATAGGACTCTTCCTGTATCTTGCTTTCGAACTCTCTATACGAGCGTAAATTTGCCCTTAGGCCATCGACTTTGCCAATTCCATTTCATTGGTGCAGAACTTCCATAGTTTCTCTCTTTATCATGCCACTTATCAAATTCATGTAGCCTAAACTTTTTCATCTTGTCCGCTTTTACCTTAGATGTAGTTGTCATTGGAAGTTTTGAACTTTTCACCACAAAGGAATGTTCCAAATGATTTCTTGACAGTTTTGGTTCCAGAATTGGTGGCTTCTCTTTGAAGGATTTTAACCTAGGATCCTTTGACTTATGGAGTTGATCAACCCCCCTCTTGTCCACAATCGATTCATGAACTTTTATTTGAGCTATCATTTCTGCACAATTGGGGTTAGTCACCAAATTTTCATCTCCCTTTTGCAAGCAATAACTTGAGGAATCTTTAACAAGCGTTTCCTGCACACATGTAGATATAACAACATTAGTGGCATTAACATTGCGACATATGTCCTCTGGGTCAAGAAATTTGTTTGTTGCCTCTGGAGTTTTAAAAACTATTTCATCATCCCCGACCTGTAATATCAACTTATGCTCACCAACATCAAAAACAGCTCTAGCAGTGGCTAGGAAGGGTCGACCTAAAATGATTGGCACCTCAATATCTTCATCTATATCAAGTATAACAAAATCCATGGGAAAGATGAATTTGTCTACTTGCACTAAAACATCCTCTATGATGCCTCTAAGGTATGTGATAGACCTATCAGCTAATTGAAGACTCATGCGCGTTGGTTTAGGTTCTCCTAACCCTAGCTTTTTGAACAATTTATACGGCATCAAATTTATACTAGCTCTTAAGTCTGCCAAAGCATTATCTACTAACAAATTGCCAAGCATACAAGGAATAGTGAAACTCCCTGGATCGTTTAATTTTTGTAGCAGCTTTTTCTGGAGAAGTGCCGAGCATTCCTCATTCAATGTGACGGTTGTAAGCTCCTCCAACTTCCTCTTGTTCAATAGAAGATCCTTTAGAAATTTCGCATACTTTGGCATCTGCAAGATAATATCAACAAGAGGTAAGTTAATGTGTAATTGTTTGAAAATATCAAGCAATTTACCAAATTCCTTATTTGGATCAGTGTAACTTTGCTTAAGGCGCTGCGGGTAAGGGATGGGAGGCTTGTACTCCTTCACTTTTGATGGTTCCATACTTTCTTTTGATTTCAGTGGCTTTGCATCTTCCTTACGGTTGACTTCCACTTCTTTCTCAACTACTTCCTCACCTTCCTTCTTCTCCACTTGCAGTTTTCTATCACTTCTCAAGGTTACAACATTAACATGTTCCCTAGGATTGACTTTGGTATTCCCTAGGAGTGTTCCCTGTGGTCTTTCCAAGATTAGCTTCGCAAGTTGACCAATTTGGTTCTCAAGATTGCGATTTGAAGCCTCTTGATTCCTCAACGAGGATTCAATATTGGATAAGCGAGCCTCATTGCCTTGAATGTATTTTGTGAGAAGTTCTTCCACACTGGGCTTCTTTTCTTGAGGGAGAGGAGGTGGGAATGGTCGTTGAAAACCAGGTGGGCCAAAGTTGGTTTTCTGCTGGCCTTAGTTTTGGTTTTGGTTTCCCCATGAGAAATTGGGGTGATTCCTCCATCCTGGATTGTAAGTGTTGCTATATGGGTTATTTTGTTGCTTAGGTGGATTTCCTAGATAATCCGCCTGTTCCAGTTGTTCTTGTGTTCCATACCCCTGCATACCAAAATCACTTACATCCGATTGCACTTGTTGAGGGCCAATGGAGAGTGCATCAATCTTTTTACTCAACAAGTCCACCTTAGCTGCCAGAGCAGTAAGTCCACATCATAAATTCCCATGGCCTTTTGCTTGGCTCTAGTGCTTTCCCACTGATAGTTGTTCATCGCTATTCCTTCAATCAAATTTTGGGCTTGCTCAGGTGTCTTAGTGTTCAAAGTACCTCCTACAGATGCATCAATCATCTGTCTAGTGGATAGATTGGGATCATTGTAGAAGGTCTGAATCTGCATCTATAGTGGGAGGCCATGATGTGGGCACCTCCTGAGCAAGTCCTTGAACCGCTCCCAAGTGTCATAAAGCGTCTCCGCTTCCAATTGAGCAAAACACGAAATATCATTCCGAAGTTTAGCAGTCTTTGCAGGTGGGAAATATTTCTCCAAAAATTTCTCTACCAATTCATTCCAAGTTGTGATTGAATTTCTTGGTAGGGAGTTCAACCACTGTTTTGCTCTTCCCCTCAAGGAGAAAGGGAATAGTCGCAGTCGAATGGCATTATCCGTGGCTCCGTTGATTTTGAACGTATCACAAATCTCTAGAAAACTAGAGATGTGGGCATTAGGATCTTCGTCTTGGAGACCGTCAAACTGAACATATTGTTGCACCATTTGTATGATGTTAGGTGCAATTTGGAAGTTATTAGCTGCAACGGTTGGCCTTGCAATACTGGAGTCAGCTCCAATAAGTGTAGGCCTTGAATAATCGGACATGGTCCGATTTGCTTCATTCCCGTTGTTAGCCATATGTGGTGGATCTTCTTGCTCGATGAATTGAGAGTTAGCCTCTTTACCTTCTTCCTTGATCTCAACGATTGATTCATCGTCTATGGTTGCCACAACTTGTCTAAGTCACAATCTCAAATTTTGAAGGGCAGTTCTCTCAATTTCAGGATCGAGTTCTACCAAATCTTCTGGATTACTGCGGGTCATGCACTACAAAGGCAAGAAATAAAAAATCAATTACAGCTCTAGATAATAAAAATAAACAATGAAAACAAAAGAAAATAAAGAAAAAATGGTTAAAGTAATAAAGCAACTAGCGTTCTTAATATCAAAAATCCCCGGCAACGGCGCTAAAAACTTGATATCAGGCAAGTGCACCTATCAATTTTAATATAGCGGATGTGAGTTCGAGTCGATCCCTCAGAGATTTTGAGTACTAATATTAACTTTAGCTTTATTATCTAACCGGAAAATTGTGATGAGTTGAATGAATTAAAAATACTGAAATTAACAACTAAACTACTTATGAGACTTAATTACGCAAATTAGAAAGCAATAAACTACGAACGACTTCAAGTATGCAATAATGTATTTAGGAATTATTTCTCCTAGTGTTTAACATGTAACCTTTTTAAAATGTATTCAATTCAGTTTCTATAATTCTTGACCGAAGGGATTCACAATTAAAGCTAATATCTTTCTCAAGCATATTAATCCTAATTCTAAATTATTTACCGAAATCTCTTCACTTAGTAATATAACTTAGAATTGAATTAATGTATAATGAATTCCCATGCAAACAATTAACTTTCCAGAAAAAAACACGTATCTTATCTCTAAGTATACATGTAATTCTCTTCAATTATGCTAATATCTAATTACACATGCAATTTCTCAATCAACATACATAATATCATATATTGATACTCTAGAATTATCAATCCATAATTAAACAACATAATTGAATCAAGAAAAGATAGAAACTTTACTGAAATTATAATTCAACTCAAAGGTTACATGAAACCCTAGGTTCCATAATCCTAAATACTTGAATTCTAAGCTATCATAACGAATCTAAAAAAGAGTTTCATCAAAAACGTAAAATAAAGCATGAAAACCCCTCTTGATTTGATGAACAATCTCTCTAATCTTGAAATCGATGTTGTTCTTGCTTCTTGATTGATGTTCTCCTCAAGTCTCCTTTCGTCTCTTGTGTCTCTCCGTTTCTGTAATGTCTCCCTCTCTTTTAAACCCTAAGATCTCCTTATATATATGTATTACACGGATTTTATTTTCGTCACCAAACACGACCTGGGACACGGCCGTGTCCCCAGGTCGTGTAACTTTCTGCACTAAGGCAAAATTTCTGCACAACTTCAAAACTTCATAACTTCTTCATTTGAACTCGGAATTGAGTGAAACTTGATTCCTTTTCTTCGTTTTCGAGCCTAGAATACGTTTAAACCCCGAAATCAACATTTTACTCAATTAAGTATCAATTTTTTTAAAGAAAACCAAAAATGTAAGGGAAATACCATAAAATCACCATATGAAATATGTTTAAAATCAGAGTTATCAGTAAGATTTCATTTTCATATGTTATAGCCATCTCCTTGATTAGCTGTGTTGTGCTATACTCCATGTAATAATCTTCAAATATCTATGTAAGTGTGGTAGCTACTATAAGATGAGCCTTCTCATGAAATCCTACGTAGACAAAGAGATTTTCGAAGTTAGTAGTCTTTATGGTGCCGCAACAATAGGCAAAAACTCATCTTCATGAATTTTAACTAACTCTCCTCTATTCTTGTATGTCTCAGCAATTTATGCATCAATCACTTCCATTGAGATAAGATCGTATGTACTAGCATCTTGCTAATTATTATGAGCAAGGAGATTGTTCCTCTTATCATTATTCTCAATAATTAACTCCCTATATTAAGCCTTTTCATTTAATATCTTCTTTAAAGTCCAATAATCTCTAGTTAGATGGCCATCTCTTCTATGGAATCTAAAAACTTAGGGTCATTTTTCTTTTCATTTTTTAGTAAGTGCTCAACTCTTAGAATTTAGATATTTCTGTTACATAGCCATTGATCCAACATTGTGTAAACATTACTTGTCAAGCATAGATATGCTAAGGATAGTTTAGAATTCGTAGGTTTGTCACTCTTGGGTTTCTTTGCTCCTCTTAGATTTTCTCCTTAAGTTGAATTCACCAATGGTGTGCCTTATTAAACCTTCCGCTTTTGCTTCTTTGTCATGTTACTAAGTTATTGGTCCTTTGCACATTTTTCACTAACACAACAAAAGAGACCAAAGAAAGGTTTTCTAAGTAAATAACGTACTCAATAAACATACCATAAATATAAATCTTTACTATCTCTCTCTCATTTCATATGTCTTGAATGTTTAAAGAACACTCTTTGAAGAATTCACTCCTTGAAGAGTTCAATATAGTCCATGAGATCCTCCCTTGTCCTTTGACGAATCCTTCTCATATTAGTAAGATTAAATCTTGCTTCAATAGAGGAGGACTTTCTAAGGAACATTTTGCACATAGTTAGTTCCTCATGAGTCAACCAACCACGAGGGAAGATTGACATACCAGGTATATTCCTTCTTTGTAAGAGACTTCAAAAATTCCTTTAATTTCAAGTAATTATCTAATCCATGAACTTATAAAGTCTTAATGAACTTCATGAGATGTTCTTTTGGACTTCCTTTCTCGCCATCAAATAACATAAACTTTAGATTAACATAATCCTTAAGGTACATCTTTGAAGCGATGCAATGGTGTTATTTAAGTTTTAGCTCTAATACCCCTATTGTAGACTTAGCTTTTACCTCCTTTAGATACATATCTAAATCCTCCTTGATAAACCCCCTTTAAGTAGATGACGTACGTTTGCAAAGCTTATCGCATAGGCAAGTATATTTAGTTAAGTTATAGTATAAATTTAGATTTGAGTTCGAGTATTGATCCCATGAGGAACCATATATAGGAGTAATATCTTTAGCAATTGTATCTCTAATTATTCCAATTACCTAACTTTTATAATAAAAGAGATAGTGGAATAATTAAAGATGGCAAAGTAAAGATTGCAATAATGAAATAATTAAAACAAAAATATAAACTTCAATAAGAATAGATAGAAATAATAATAACAAGAACAAGAACAATTAAAATAGAGAAAAAAACATGTTCTTTAGCAAATTGTTATAGTTATTTACTATACAGTTCTAAATGACTTATTCAATCTCAATTGCAATATTGGACTAAAAAGATTCATATTACAAACTAACTGAACTTACGTCTCTTAGCTAACTCTTAATCTTGAGGCTACTTTACCCGAATCACTTCTAAATAAAGTATCGCAAAATCGCATAAAGCCTTTGAATTCTATTATTAGGTTGTCTTAATCCAGAAAAACCGAATAACTAAATGTTTTAATCAACCAGTTTTTTCTAATTGTATCAACCAGTCATATTAAATACTCTTGCGAACTCTATAATAGATTCTAGTAATAATTCAATCACTGGTTTAGTGAATTAAAGAGGAAATAAACACAATATAATTAGATTGCAATATATGCAAATATCATATATTAAATTTCAATGTCAATAAAAAATCACACCTAAATGTAGGATTTAATAAGAAAATTAAAATAAAGATGTAATAGCAAAATAAAAAAAAAAAAGAAAGAAAGAATAGAGGAAACCTTGTAATTTTTTACCTTACTAACTCTTGTTTAATGGGACTCTTTACAAGGCCTAAGCATCTATTTATAAGAATTAGACCTAGATTCAAAAGAAAAAAAAACAAACAAACAATAAACAAAAATAGAAATTCGAAAATCATGGCATGACCACGGCTATGGAGTTTGGGTATAGACTTGCACTTGGTTTGAAATATTCAAAATTTGATTAAAATTGATAACAAGGGGTACATGTAAACTCTGCAAATCTAACCTTCTAAGTATAGAATCAAACCCCTAAACTGTAAATAATTTCCTGAAGTCAATAGAGCCAATAAGATTTAAAACCGATTAAAACCTCAATTCAAAACCTAAAGTGAACATGTAAAACCTTAAATTATCAATTAAACCTCTAATCACATACAAAGACCTTAAAACATTAAGTATATGTAACTACACAAGTTGACCTCGAACCTCGTCAAAAACCTAAGGTAATAATCGAAGATTTAATCACATATAAAATTTTTAGACCCTAAATGTATATAAAGACTAGAGATTTCACTGGAAAGTGATAAAACCATAAAACTATAACTTTAAAGATAGGAAAGTACTAATTCACTATAATTTATCCTAAAACTCTAGTTGATAATATATTCTTAGTATCTTGTCAAATCATTGGTAAAAGATCAAAAATAACTTTTAATCATTCATAAATACATATAATACTAAAGTAATCCACTGGAAACTAAGATATTGCATTATAGATCATATTCATCTTCTAAGTATATAACTAGGTTAGTATTATATAGAGTTAAGAGTTTAGTTGATACTTATATTATATATAATAAGTATTAGTACCCTAAATGACATATTTCATGATAGTTATACTAAGTACCATACTTAAATAACGTATATAGAATATAAATACTTAGAGGAAAATTTTATTAACCATTCTTACTAATCATTTCAATAAACTCCATGTTTCCCTTCAATTCCTTAATTTTTCCCCTAAATTTTCCTTTATTACCCCATTATGTATACACAAAGTACATTTAATTTCAAAGAGTTGACTAAATCAACATTTAACCAACTCAACATGTTGAAAAGTCAACACATGTGTTATTGTCATCTAAAGTTTTCTGCTCTTTTCTTTTGATTTTGTTTTTCCTTTCTTTTTCCCCTTTTGTCATCCCTTCATCCTCCTAGACCCCTATTCTATTTTCTTGTAAACACATCAAAAACACAACAAAATCCCCTTTTTCCCCTCTTATCAAAACCATCACCCCCTTTCCCTTTCATCCCTTTCCAAATTTCACTTACTTCCATATTTCAAGAACAAAAGGTATGTTTTATATGATTCTTTCATCTTATGTAATAGCAAGTCGTATATGTTAGGTTAGCTTGAAGTTTACATGTAATATGTACATGTATGTTGACTTGTATACATGTACTTAAGTGTAGGAATACTTAGGTATAAGGGTAGAATACATGAGTGCATATACTATGATGATACATGTAAGAATTCTATGTGTGTATTTTGGTAGAAAACACAATATAAGTGTAGTTATACATATGGATAAGTGTAGGAATACATGTACACATATAGTATATATATTCATATGGACTAACTAGGTATGTACTATTAGAATACATAATATAGATGTACATATACATAAGTAAGAATAAGAAAAACCAATTGTACATAAACTTAGTGAGCCATGTACATAAATAACCTTTATGTATAAAACCAAAAAGGAAGAGTATACTAACTATATATACATATATCTTGCTAAATAAACCCTAAAACTACAAAAATATGAAATTTGTAAAGCTTTCTTAAAAGGGTACTCTAAGCATACGAAAATACGTATAAAAATATGTATATCACCGTATGTGTATACAGGTATATGTACTACTATACATATGAGTACACAAGTATACATACTAGTATGTTTAAAGTATAAGTATATATATATATATATAATGTATGTGTAAAGTATATGATTACATAAGGATAAATATATATATATATATATATGTAATGGATGATGATGTAAGCAATGACCTAAGCAATTAATGACATAAGCAATTGATGACATAAGTCATGACATAAGCGATTGATGACATAAGTCTCTAAAATAATAGACCATAAGATCATTTAAGTTAAGAATTAATGGATAATAAAATCATTAACTACTAAAATGGAACATAAAATTAGTCAATAAGAATAATTAAGCTTCAATAGTTAGAATTTCAATAAATTTAGTATATATCACAAAACACGGGTTTTAACGTCTAAAACAGACATCATCATGTGAACGTGCATCCGAAAACGATAAAAAACGACTATAAATTTG
Source organism: Lumnitzera littorea (assembly GCA_024138015.1). Classification (NCBI taxonomy): domain Eukaryota; kingdom Viridiplantae; phylum Streptophyta; class Magnoliopsida; order Myrtales; family Combretaceae; genus Lumnitzera; species Lumnitzera littorea. The sequence goes on from JAMXBB010000012.1 coordinate 85,835,651, forward strand.
TAAATATTGAAAATAAAATGAAAAAATTACATACGATTAGCAATTAAGTTTAATCGAATAAAAATTGCTAGTAATCTAAGTAGAATAGGTAGATAGATATCTAGAACCATTAGTTAATTCAATTACTTATTATCCTTGTTATCTTGTAATGATCAAGTGATCCCAACGAGAGCGAAGATCTTCTAATCAATTATTATGACTAGAGCAAGTCATCATAGTTAAGTGAGTACTCCCGATGATTCTATACTTGTTTGTGCTTGTAGTTAGTGCACTTAAATTAAATATTAATAACTTGATGCATGGGGTTTCGAGATATACATGTGCTTGATACCAATTGGATACTGTGAGAAATATTGTTAAATACGACAATTGATGATTGGATTGTATGATTTATTGTTACGTGATTTGGATAGTTTGCAGATATTGATTGATTGCCTCATAATTTGACTTAATTATATCTAGCTTATCTTAAATTAAAAGGGTCATGTATTATCCATGCATTGTATTACTTATTCTGGCCATCACTTTACGCGGAGGTAAGGAGAGGCCTTACATGGGTTGTTTATATATATTAAAGTGTTCTATATGGTGTACTCATACAACATGACCTTACTTGAACCTATGGGCTTACTAGGCGATAGAGACGCCAACCATATGATTGAGGGTCAAGTCTAGAAATCTCCATTGTAGGGTATGAGTATGGACTGTAAGGGTCGCCTTACCGTTAGGCCTAGGATTTTATGTACTACTAGATTTTCAGAAATGAAAATGTATTTTGTGAAATACGGAATTCAAAGTTATGGTTAAAAACCAAGGTGCTAGAGCCCCATCGTGATTGATGCCGATGTATCTCTAACCCTTATCTCAGAGGGCACTAAAATCCGATATTATATGCAGTACCGATCAATTGCATATATTGTTTGGCATATTACGTGTGTATGCATTCATATGGTTGTAACAATTTGTTTGATAACTTGTTTGTCAGTATAGTATGAGAAAAAACTCATTAAGCTCTTATAGCTTAAACCCCCCCTAGATATTTGGGCATAGGTTAAGAGCCGAGTATTAAGTGCATATAGTGATATGTTTTGAGGTTAGAATTAAAGAAAGATTGTATTGCTCATTTGAGACTTTAAATGTTACTACTACTTATATATTTAGATTTACAAACTTCAATAAGTTTGAATTTTAAGTTTATACTATTTGATCTTATTATTTGGTAAGGGATACCAATTCTCTACAGTTTTTAGGAACTGTATGATATTGGACATTCATAGTTATTTATATTTATATGTTATAATAAATTAATTACTTAAAAATCAGTAATCTTAGTGATTTATCATTTAGAATCTTGCAATCTCTAACTTGTAAGGTAATTTTCATATTAGGCAATCCTACTAGGCCCCCTTTAGGGTCCTAATAGTACATAGTTGAAGACCAAGGTCGTGGTCTTCAATAGCTTTACAATTCTCTTTTGTTTTTTAGAATTAACTTTTTTCCTTAACTTAACAATATCCTTAGCAAACTTAAATAATAACTCCTTAAAATCTACTAAATTTCAACAATCAATCCCAATAATTTAAAGATAGCCTTATCACTTAAATAAAAACTAAATTAGAGATTAAAATAAACATTAAAGATAAGAAAAAGTTATAAAAATTTTACTACTCTAACTTAAGAGGAAGGAAATCTTCCTATAACTAATTTTATTTTGAAAACATAAACTGGATGCATGTTACATCAACTTTTCCTCTAATTGTTTCTCTACTTCTTTCAATTTTCATTAGGAGACTTTTAAGGTCAATACAATTTCTTTATCAAAGTTGATCAGCTTTGGAAAAGAATTTTGCTCTTTTGACAAACTAAGGTTGATCCATACTAATTTAGCCCTTTAATCTATTAAGTAATTGTCAATGTGAAAGCACCTCACTCTTCTAAGAGATCGAGGTTAGTCCTTAATAATTTTAATTAAATTTTCTTTTTACACATTGGTAGTGGGAAAAAGTTTTTCTCTTTTAAGGGACCAAGATTTATCCTTACCAATTCTTATTAATTCTATTTATATGTTCAATCACTTTGATTTTTCAAAAGACTTGCAAAGGACAAATCTCTTTTATTCATCCATTCTATAAAATTTTGAAAAAGAGGAACAGATAGCAATTCTCTATAATTAAGCTTAAAAATAAAAATAACTAGTTCTTAACCCATTTATATCTATCTTAATTCCAAGACTAAGACTAAACTTAAGCAATAGGGAACTCTAAATCATAAGGATTTAATTACTCAAATCCAGCTAAGTATACTTAAGTCATAAAGGATTGTGAATAAATTCAAAAAAAATTTGCTTGCTTAATATATAAGGGGTACAAATTTCTAAGATTTCTATTTCAAGAAAAACTCAAAAGTTTAAGTATATATCTAAATTATTAACATACACAAAATATCCTTTCTCACTATGCTTAAGTTGTACATTGTCCTTAATGTACATTATAACAATGCAATTCAAAATAAAAAGGGTGAAAATGGAAAAGAAAAAAACTAGGCTTCCTTGATTTTTGTATTGATCTTTGAAAAATTCCAAAGTTTAGAATCTAAATTCCTTCGATCCAATTAAGCTCGAGATTTTCTTTGTATCTAACAAAACAAACTAACTATAAAATTAAAAGAAGAGGTTAACTAGACAAAACAAACTTAGGAAAAATACTACTACTACTAATTCAAGTATCATAAAGTGTTAGCATCCTATAAAATTTACAAGCCACAAAAAGTTAAATAGTTATCTAAAGGAAAAGCAATAGTAAATAAGTTAATTAAGTACAGTCATCTAAATATAAAAAATTAAAACTGAGACTTTGGAAAGAAAAATAAAAATGCAAAGGCAAATCAATCATCATCCTCATCTTCTTCCTCTTTATCCTTGCCTTCCTCTTCAATCTCCTCTTCCTTGGTCTTCTTATCCAAGTTAGGCTTTAACATTGGTGGTGATGGTGGTAGCTAGATACCATAGTGGGCAAAGAGCGCATCTATCTTAACCTTAACACGATCTACCTTATGTGATAAGGTCCTTTTGTTTCTTCAGTGTTTTTCTTATCATCTTCTTAATCTTACTAAAAACCGGAAAAGATGATTAAGATGATGAAGATGTCGCCTTTGCAAAAGGCTCTAAGAGTGGATCCTCAAGTGCTAAAGGGAGTCTCATGACCTTAATCAACACATAGCTTAGTAGTGCAAGAGGCTCTAGTACCTACATACAAGTGAGGCCATGGAAAACAAGAGTATTTCTTGCCATCCTAGTAATAAAGGGACTTGAAAAAATGTACTCAGAATGGCCTCCAGTAGCATGGCTTCTAAGAAAGAAAGCTATCCTAACCCCTAGATCTATGGAGCATCATTTAGCTATACTATGTAACTACAAAATATCCCTTTCATTCACTACTCCCTTACTATTTTTTCTCCCTATAAAGCCTCTAACCAATAGATAATAAATCAATCTAAGAGTTGGATCTCGTAGCATAGAGGCTTTAGACCTCTTCGGGTCATAAGCTCCTCTAGTACTCAAATCTACCTGCACATAGGACTCAAAAACTCCCTAAAGTAATTTATAGGTTAACTTCCTATTCTCGCGAGTCCCCACATAGTCTGGAGAATATATTCCTGTATGAACTAGTATCTCATCAAATGGAATGGTCACATCTTGACCATTGCACCTAAAATACAAAGTATACTGTCTACCATGATCTATGTAGTTGTAAGCTAACCTCAGGGTACTTAGAACTTTCAATGTCAATTCTTTATAAATCGGCTCATTAATCTTCAACATCTGGTCCTAACCACCAAACTCTATCAAATGTCTCACTTGGGCATCATAGCCAACCTGAATAAGTGACTCTTAACTCAAGAATGAAGTTTGACAAAACTCCTTTGACAACCGATTATATCATTTCCTTTGCCAAGATTCCTAAAAGGCCAACAAGGGGTACATAGGAGTGGTGCCTAAAGAGTTCTTGCAAACTGCATGCTTAACTCTTAGTATAGTTCTAAAATTAAAAATAAAAGAAGATTAGCTCATGTGCTAAAAGAATTATGGCAATACTCTAAGAATAATTTATGAATTCGATAATCTAGCAAGATAGAAAAGTAATTGCTAAATTATTGCTAATTTAATCAATCAAACAAGATACAAAATATTGAATTAGCAATGAAACATATAATGAAATGCCAATTTTTCTAAAATCATGGAATGATGAAATTATAGGATTAATTCGTGCTTAAATCCTTTTTCTATTTACCATCTCTATTGATACAAGCGTTAGTATTCAATATTCAATTTTTTGAAACTTATTTTCTATAATTTCTATCAATCTATCTCATGTGCAATTGTATTAACAATAAGTTTCCATTTCCCTAACATGAATTTTATAGCATGTTGAAATGGATTTGCATCAACAATTCAATCAAAATTGAAAAATTCATAAGTTCTAAAGATTGCATCAAACGCATACGAATTCAATTAACAAGATTTTTATATTTCTAACCTGAGTTTACAAATCATATGCCAATAACAATGTCAACAAGCCAATAACGTGGATTCCATAACTTTCCCTTCTTTTCCTTCAACATACAACACAACCCCTATGGTCTTCATGATTTCAATCTCTAGCAAATAAGGGTTTTTCAAGTGATTTCAAGAAAATAATGAGTAAACATGTTTATTCACATTATTTTTCCTAAATCACTCCTAAAAACTAAAGTTTCAACATTTGCAAGCCACATTGCTCATCCTTAAACCCTAAATAAAAATCCTATTTTTATTAAAAAGAAAACAACAAATCTAAGAAAATAAGTAGATACATATGAGGCACATACCTTAGATTTGAAGTGTTAAAGGTTAGATCTTGAAGATTTGTGAGAATGAAGTGATTGTATGGTGAGAGGATTGAGAGAAAAGTGAAGTTTTAGAGAGACATTGAAGGTTTAAAATGAGATGGAAAGCAATTACCCGTGATGTTTAAATTTGTATAGGACCACAATCAAGGATCATGCTTGTGTAATGTAGCTATGGTCCTTGCCTTTTCTACGATATCACAAACCTAGCATGACCACGATCAAGGATCACAAGCGTAATCTTGACCGTATAACCCTCATCCAGTTATTTTTCAACTTCTTCTTAGAATAAAATTACAAGAGGGTTATAGTCCAAGTCCATAGTCATGGATTTTGGTCATGTTCTTCTTTAATTCTTGAATTCAAAGCCGTATTGATCTCCTTTGACTCGTTTCTTGAAATTATGTTGAAATTTTCAAAAGTAAAATGAATTGAAGTGCAAAAATAAATCAAATAACAATTAAATTAGATGACAACTTCAATGTTACTATTTCACGATAAATTTAAATTACTATTTTTGATAAAAATCATTCAAAGTAGAGAAAAAAAACTAAGTAATATCTAAAATACTCGAGACTTGAATTACCACATGACAAGGCAACAAAATAAACAAAACAAACTAACAAACTAACTTAAAGTAAAATAAATCAAACTTAGGCTGCCTCTCAAGGAGCACCATTGTTGAACCGTTGGCTCAATGATTGATTTCTTCCTTTAGTTAGGTTCTAAACATATTAATCTACAATTCAACTTAGTATTTCCAAGCAAACTTGTGGTCTTTTAGTAACAATTCTAGCCAATTGACCTAATTAGCTACCTAAATTTCTTAGTAAAGCTTTATTAATCCCAAGTGCTACTTCATTGGCTTAAATCGAGCATCTAAACTCTAGATGAATCTATTTATGACTCCTCAACATTAGGGGCCCTAATTTGAGATTGTACATTTTGGTTCTACTACTATTATTAGCCTTCTCGAGAGAAATTTGGGTGATTTTTCTAACTTAGATTATATGCATTGTTGAAAGGATTATTTTAAACTTAGATAACAATAAAATTGGCATCCTCAAATTCAGCCAAAGTCTCATCCTACACTAAATTTATTGGCTACATCAATTCTTCAATCGTCTTACTTAGATTCTCGACTTAAGCTATCAATGCAGTCATAGAATCAATTGCATACTTCTTAGATACCTTCACTTTAGATCTCACATTATCCTACTACATATTGTTCATTGTCATGCCTTTTTATCAACTTTTAGGTATCGTCTAGTATCTTAGCACTCAGAGTGCATCTATAGTGTTTATCTATGATGCGAGCATCACTTCAACAACTCTTTAAATCTCTCCCATGTATCATAGACGATCTCCTCATCAATTTGAGCAACAGTAGAAATATTGTTTTCAAATTTTGCTGTCCTAGCAGGTGGGAAATATTTTCCTAGAAATTTTTCAACCAAACTATCCCAAGTAGTAATAGAACCTGTAAGAAAGGAGTTAAGCCATTGTTTGGCCTTACCTCATAGGGATAACAGAAACAATCTTAGTCTTACTGCATTGTTTATGACATTGTTGATCTTGAAAATATCATAAATCTCCAAAAAAAACTAGAGATGTGGTTGTTGGGATCCTCATTAGCCAATCTGTCAAACTAAATGAATTGTTGGACCTTCTAGATTACATTTGATTAGATTCAAAAACTCATTACTAGGACTACAGGTCTTATGATGCTAGACTCAACTCTAGTCACCATTAGCTTGGTAAACTCCACAAAAGTCTTTTTGGTTTCGTCATTGTTGTTTAATGCCATAGTTTTAATCTCCTGATCATTTTCTAAATCTTTTGAATTTCTTGACTCTTCTTTCAATCAAAGTGGTGAATCTTGATTGATAAGATTCTCTACTTCACGAACTATTTTATGAAGATATCATGAAGTCCTTTTAATTTCTAAATCGAATTCTATAAGATTGCTACAGTTAGTCTTGGTTAAAAACTAGAAAAAATTCAGAAATTAGAAACAATTTAAGGAAGAAAAATACCAAAACAAATAAAGGAAAGAATTATTATAAACATGTTAGAATAATTGGAAATCTAGGGTTTTTGCTAAATTCCTAATTAGTTTGCTCTATTAATGCCTTGGTAACTATGCCAAAAACTTGATGTGCATTCGTGGGGCTTATTGTATAAGCAAGTGCACCTAGTTAAGTTATAATATAGATTCAAATTGAAGTCCAATTGTCAATCCTATAAGGAACCATATATGAGAGTAATATCTAATTAATTAGTAATTATATCTTATATTATTCTGATTATCTAACTTTCACAATAAAAGATATAGTAGAATAATTAAAGATGATAAAGTAAAGATTGCAATAATGAAATAATTAAAACAAAAATATAAACTTAAATAGGAATAGAAAGAAATAATAATAAAAATGAGAACCAGAACAATTAAAATAGAGAAGAAAACATGTTCCCTATTAAATCTTTAATGTTATTTACTACTTAGTTCTAAGTGACTTATTCAATCTTAATTGTAATATTAGACTGTAACAATTCCTATTATAAACTAACCGGACTTATGTCTCTTGGTCGATTCCTAATCTTAAGACCATTGTACCTGAATTGCTTCTAAATAAAGTATTGCAGAATAGCATAAAGCCCTTAAATCCTACAATTAGATTGCCCTAATTTAGAAACCAAACTGCTAAATGTTTTAGTTAGCTCGTTTTGTCTAATTGTATCAATTAGTCATACTAAATGCTCTCACAAACTCCATAATAGGCTCTAGCAATAAGTTAATCACCAATATATTGATTAAAGATGAAATAAACGTAATATAATTGGATTGCAATACGTAAATATCATAGATTGAATTTCAATATCAATAAAAACTCACACTAGAATGCAGGGTTCAATAACATTTACTAATAAAATTAAAATAAAGACATAATAACAAAATAAAAGAAAAGGATAGAAGAACCCTTGTAATTTTTTACCTTACTTACTCTTGCTTGAAGGGGCTCTTTACAAACCTAGGCCTAAGCATCTATTTATAAGAGTTTAACTTAGATTAACAAAGAAAATCTAATAAAAATAAAAGATTCGAAAATCATGGCATGTCTACAGGCATGAACACGGGTGAAGAGTTTGGGCGTAGACTTACACTTAGTATGAAATCTTCAAAATTCAATGGAAATTGATGACAAGGGATACATGACCATAGACCACAATAGTAGTCTTTAATCGTATTCTCTCTTAGACTTTATGTCTCACTTGCAATCTTTCTACTCTAAATCTTCGATCAATGCTTTTGATCCAAAAATGCTTTAAAACTTGATAAAAGTCTTCAAAAGTTCACCAAATGCATCCAAAGTGTTGCGAATCGTAACCAAGAATAGATAAGGCCGGTCGTTGGATGGGTCTAAGCTTACCAAAGATTGAAAAAAGGGTTAATGGGGAAAGGTACGAAAGAGTGACAAAGATAAATGAAACAATAAACAAAACCCACAAACAATTCCAAAGGATATGACACATCAATGAAACTTCTAAGGACTCACAGCATAATTCGATATGATACATGAATTGGTCCAGTGATGTTACTCGCTACCTAACCTTGCTTAAGGGAAAGGATAAGAGTGATGCTGAGAATAAACAAGTAGTGTTTACACAAGGAAGAAAGTACTCAAGTGTATTGAAGGTAATCTAATCTCTTACAGTTACAAGTATAAGGGTATTTATACCCGTGAGTTAAGGTAACTTGCCTAAAAGGGAAAAGACAATAAGAACATTTCCTAAAGAAGCAATATACATGATATAAGAGGGTAAAAATGAATATACAAGAGAATCAATCATTGGTGCTATAGATTCTCTATACAATACTGTACACGTGGTGATGCTGCATTGGTAAGGTTGTTAGGGGATGTGAACAAAAAGTACAGATGGGTGAGCTTATTTGAGTAGGAATGGTCTAGTCAATCCAAATTCTCTATCTTTCAACCTCTCGGCAAGGATGATGCCGAGTAATTGGTCGGCTCGACATTAGAGTAGTCATCAACTCAGCCTAACATAGAATAAAAGGCAGTCATTTGGCTCGACATTAAAGGTGACTTAACAAGTAAGTACTCAACCTCGGCAAGGGTTAATTGGAACATAAGGATTCATTAACTAGCTCTTCTAGTCCTCAGGCTCAGCTATAAGTTAGAGGTCCCGTAGCTTAATTCCCATCACTCCTTCTGGGTTGTTTTAGATTTGGGATCAAATCTGAATGGTATTCGCTCAATTCTCCGTCAGGTTGATATAGACTAAGGTTAGCAATGTTGAAGGCATTAAAAACCTCATAGTCTTCAGGCAGTTCCAACCTATAAGCATTGTCATTAATTTTCTTGAGGATTCTAAAAGGCCCTTCCGCTCTTATACATAATTTATTCTTCCTCTTGTTCGAGAACTGTTCCTTTCTGAGGTGTAGCCATACCAAGTCTCCCAACTGAAATTGTTTGGCTGACTTACCCTTAGTCCTTTCTTACGTTCTTCTAGCAGCTTGGTCAATAAGCTGAGTAACCCTGTCATAAATGTGCTAAAGAGATTTTGCTCTAATCGAGGCATTAGGGTCCTCTTGTACGGGTGTTGGTATAGGGGCGTGGTTGAAGGGTAACTCAGGATCAAATCCATAGACCACCTCGAAGGAAGTCTACTTAATGGTATCATGTACGGTCTAGTTATAAGTGAATTCAACTACTAGCAAGTAAACAACCCAATCAGCCAAGTTCTTACCTACTACAACTCGAAGCAGTAACCCCAAAGTATGATTAACCACCTCTATTTGGTCATCAGTTTGGGGATGACATGAGGTACTGAAGAATAATTTGGTTCCCAATCGACACCATAGGGTCCTTTAAAAATCACTTAAGAACTTCTGGTCCCTATCGGAGACTACACTCCTTGGCACACCATGTATCCACATAATCTCCTATAAGAAAAGAGAAGCAATAGTCGAAGTGTCGTTAGTTTTGGCGTAGGGCATGAGTATACCATCTTACTAAACCGATTTACGACGACCATTACAGAATCTTTGCTTCGGGCAGTTCGCGGCAATCTGAGAACAAAGTACATACTCAGTTCAATCCGTAATCTCATTAGAACAGGTAGGGGCATTGCTTTTCCTTGTTTGACTCGACACTTTGCCTTTTTGCACACTATACAGCTTTCTATAACTTGATGCACATCTCTTCACATTTTCGACTAAAAGAATTGACCATTCAATAGTTCATAGGTCCTCCTTTCTCCAAAGTGTCTGAAGAGCCCTCTACTGTAGGTTTTCCTGACTAATAATTCCCATAAGGAACAAGTCGGCACGTACAGTCTCCTTCCTTGGAACAGATAGCCATCCTCTACATAATACTCATCCATTGTCCTCTCTTCCACGCATCATGAAATTATTGGTCCAAAGTGTGTATCATAAACTTGAAACATTACATCAGAAGTGTAAATGAACATGTTTAGAACCTCCTCTAAGCGTAAACTTTTATCTTATTGAGGTTGAGGTTAGTAACCTACAAATAGAGCATTCTAAATTGCATCCTATCCTCCCTAAGAAAAGTTGAGGTGATTTCTCCATATTGGATTATAACTAATATTGTAGGGGTTATTATGTGGTCGATTCTTAAGAAAATTGGCTTATTCCTATTATTATACATGTGCATCTTCTAAAGCTAGTTACACTTTAACCCACTATTCCATCCAATTTCCTACTAAGGCCCTCTACCTAAGCCATTAAGGCAATAACCACACTCACTTCATACTTCCCTATTTCCTTAGGCTTAGTCCTAATGTTTTCCCATCAACAATTATTTATGGCCATTCTTTCAATCAATGTTTAAGCTTCATCAGATGTTTTCAGTATTAAGTGTACCCTTTGCAGTTGCATCAATCATCTACTTAGTAGAGTAGTTGAGACCATTATAAAATGTTTGAATCTGCATCCACAATGAGAGGCCATGATTTGAACACTGTTTCAGCAAATCTTTAAAGCACTCCCATATGTTTTCTTAGTTTTATTAATTTCCAATAACCATGCATATTTCTACTAGTAAGTGTACTTGGTATGTCATATGTATATAGCATAAAACCAATGCAACCAGGGTGATTACCATAAGGACTACTAAAATTTAAGTACTAGTAATTCTCCTTATCGGTAATGTCTAGCCTAATAATTAAGCCCAATTTATTAACCTATTAGCTCTAATTTAAACTAAGCTAATCTAATCGAAATTAAAATAAAATAACTAAGAAAACATAAAAATAAAAGGAAAAATAAAATTATTAAGAGTGCATTATCTTTTGTATTCAAATATTGACTTTCCAAGTCTTTATGTAATACATCAATCTTATTCTAATTTACTAAATTGTTAGAATTCCTAAATTATACTAATATCTCTCTTGAGCATATTAATACCTAACCTTAAGATAATTAGTTGAAATCTCTTTTTAACCTAGAATTGCATTAAATTCTATGAATCTTGCTATTAGATTTTGTCATAATTTAGAGAAATCATGTATCTTATCTATAAGTCTACATCAACTCCTTCTAATTAGATTTATTCTTATATATTATCTTTTGATCTTTATATGTAAAATCTCACATTGAATTGGCAACCCGAGTAAATATTAATTCAAAGAACAACGAAGCACATGTAATTAGATTGTAATTAATAAAAAAAATCATCAATTGAACCAAAAAGAAAGAAACATTCTTTACATAGAAATTAAGGGTTCAATATTCAAATACTAAAAGAACTAATCTAAAACATTAAAAATGATCAAAAGGAAATAACAAAAAGGAAAGATGGAAAGGGTTAAGAGAAAACCCTCTTAAGTTTTTATCTCCTTTAAAAACCTTTAAATTGAACTAACATCCCTCTAACATGGGCATATATATATATATATATATATATGTATGTATGTATGTATGTATGTATGTATGTATGTATGTATGTATGTCCTAAGGTTATAAACCCTTTTAAAAATAATAAATTTGCAAGGCATAGCATGATTACAACCATGATTCACAGTTGTGCTATCGAAGAGTGTTTTTATCAATTCAAAATTTGCAATTTAGTGAGATGCATGATTCGTGGGCAAGGATTACAATCGTGATCCTAACTATGCTTCTCTCAACAAACAATTTCTCTTCCTCTCTTTCCTGCAATCTTAGTTTATGGTCAACACCTTCAGGTATGATCCTTTTCTAAGCTTCAAAAACTCAGTCAAATCATTCTCAAATCATCCAAAAACTTGATCAAATCCTTCATATGAGGCCTAAAATCAAAATAAAACTCAATTAAGTGTCAAATCACTCAAAATACCCAAGAAACACATAAGAACTTATGAAAAGAGCTTATGAACATAGGTTTAATCAAGCACTATCAATCATGTCGTATCTACGATAAGCTCACTTTCATGGCATCGTGCTCATCCCCTTTGTACAACTCAATTAAGACCTCATTACAGCTTTGGTTGAGAAGTAGAGATAGGAGACCTATACCTTCCATATGTTACGTACTTAAGGGGGAGGGGGGTTATTGTAATGTTGCAAAACATTTCCATCCAATTTAGGTTATTTATTGATGGTCATGTATTGATATCCCATTTTTGTCACCCTTTTAGGTTTTTTGCCATTTGATTTTTTAGGCTAGGTTTATAGAAAAATTCAAAAAAATACAAAAAAAAAAAAGAAAAGAAAATTGAAAAAGCAAAAAATAAAAAAATAAAGTGTCAAAAGTTTCCGAATCTTGTATGTTACTTTGTTTTTTTTAAGGGTTAAATCAGACAAAAGTTGAAAATATACACACGATTTAATAAATTTAGAGTCTTTAAAATTTTTGGACTTTATTGGAAAAATATCCTAGAAAAATATTTAATTGAATTATTTTTGTCTAATTTAAAAATATTTTAACTAGATTAATTATGATAAGATTCTAAATTTATTAAATTCAGAAGCGGTGTCAAAATATATTAGCATGTATATTTTGGGGTTATATAAATGTGTCGAGTATTCTTCAAAATAAAGATGGGCTTAGGTTTGTAAGGCTAGGTAAGATTGAGCCTAGATTTTATAGATTGAATATAATCTAGTTGCACAATAAAATAAGAAATAAGCTTAGCTTAGTGGTTAGGTGCATGGACTTAATACTAGTATATGAGGTCATGGGATTGAATCTAGAAAGCAGCATACTCAACTTTTTTTTTTTCTTTACTAGGTCACATGCTAGAAAACGAAGGAAAATCAGCAACTTTCTAAAGTATGATTGCACAGCAAATTGTACTAAATCTTCATCAATTTTTTTTTATATTTAGTTGGGAAAATCAACAACTTTCTATAACATGATGTGCACAACAAATTGTACCAAATCTTCATCAATTTTTTTTTTTTTTATATTTAATTGAAAACTCATACAATCAATATCAAAACAACTAAATCTAAAAAAAGATTTATGAGAATATTGATACAACAAAGATTTAGTATAACTAACATCAACTAATTGGATTTAAGTTGATCCCAATGATCTAAAAGTTTACAGATTGTAAATCTATAAAAGAAACTCAAATCATTAACACAAGAATAGATACACACATCATTATCTTCACTACCGATCACCTTTAATCATACTCACAACAATACGCATCAACCTCCTTCACCCTTCACCATTCGAACCACATGACCAATAACAACACCCAACACCAACCATCTCTCTTCCACCCATCAACGCCAATCCTACTACCACAACAAACAACCTGATGCCAACTCACAGTCATATTGCCTAACTAAAACCCAATGCTACTGTACATATACAGACCTAACCTAAGCCGATTAGTCACATAGTCAGCCTCTCTTTCTCGCACCAAATCATGCACAACCATACACATTGCACCACTTCATATTTGACTACCCTTGACCTAACTACTTACGGACAATACTCTTTCTCTCTACATCATACCATCAACCTTGACCTTCTTTCTCTGTGCAAGCCCCTACGACCAACGACCAAAATGCACGCTAACATGACTCAATACCACCCTTGTGTAGACAATAGCAACCAACACCAAGACACCCCACGTGTGACCCCATAATACATACCTAGACACACCAATAACCCAAGCAACACCCATATGTAATCCAATCACACTACACTAACAATGACCATTGGCTGTTGAAATTAACCACCACTTACGAAGGCATTGTATCCAATGCTATTATTTTCAGTCGAAAACACATGAATTTGAAGTTACCTTCTTAATTTGTACCCTAGAAGTCATTGAAGGAAGCTTCCATTCTTGGCTTCGTCTCTTTCTTTAGTGACCAAACTCATAAATGTAGTGGAGAGTTTTATATGAATATAGGTCCTTTTTCGAAAAATATTACGAAAAAAGGTCCATGTGAAAAATATTATGAATGTGGTAAAGTAAAGGCACATGCAATATTTTTTATGGTAAACTGAAGATGCATCTGGTACATGCGCCTTCAGTATTTTAATTTCTACTAAAGGCATTATTGAAGGCGCATATACTACATGTGCTTTCAGTACTATGTATTTCAATTAAAGGCCATGTACTACATGCACCTTCAGTAATTTCCTCCCCTCCCACACAATTAAAACATATACTTCCACCTACACATTACAAATCAAATAGAAAGTTTGTATTGCATAAAATAACAATCGATGGGACGCCTCAAAAAAGATAGTAGGTAGGAAAAAGTTCAACGTATGGAATGATCATCCATTTACCACAGGAGTAGGTTATAGTAAAAAATAATTGAAAATTGTAATGATGGGATAAATAAAGAACGCCACGAATTGCAATCTCTAATAAAAGATAAACTGCATTTTGAATAATCAATATATATACAAAGTTTGTCTTGACTCAATGTTAATGTCAATATAATGGTAAAAAAAAAATTAACAAAACATATCTATTGTCACCTACGCTGCATGAAGGTCCTAGTGGCATAGGATAGAAGTAAATGCCCTTATCCATCCTATGATTACGTAGGTTAAGGTGGTAAATTGTTGAGATCAAGATCTCTAAGAGGAACTAAGTCGACTGGAGGGGCTGGCTACAATTGAGTGACACTCTCACCCATAGAGGACTGTGTAAGGGTGGAACGTCGCTTTTGAGGTACTAGTGGAGACGTGAGATCAAGATGATACTGGAACTCAAGAGTTATGTAAAAGCTAAATCTAACCCTAGAGCTGGATTCGACTCCCAAGGTTATAGCAACTCTTAACCCAAGGTATGTGCCATATCCCCCACTGATCTACCTAAGGTCTACGGAATGATGCCCATGTAGTGGCACATCGTCATCAAGGTCTCCTTGGCAACATCTCAATCAAACCCTGCCTCCTTAAACTCAGGCTCTACCCCTAACTGGTATATAAGGAGCTAATACATCCTCATTTGTAAGTGGTCCTTGCTTCTCGCCATGGTCTACTATACTACTCAAGTTGAGTATCTACGCATGCACATACTATCAAACCGTCTTATCGTCTATCCTACAGGAAAGTAATTAAAAGTTCTCTCATAGCCATGTAAGAGATAAACAAGTACCTTCATCCAAGCAAGCTTGATACCCAGCAATCTCTCCCCTACATCAGCTTCGCTTTACTCATCATCCATCTCAGTCTGACCCACTACTGCAAATCCCTCTATCGAAAGCCCAAATTGGACCTCAACATCCTACAATGTGATGGTTACCTCTTTAGTGATTAGGTAGAACATATATGTCTCAAGCCTCCATCTCTCCACTAAAGTTGTAATCAGGTACTAGTCCAACATAATAAATGGAAGCTATACAACTCCCTAGAAACTAGCCTCCTGTACATAAGGCTCTACCTCATGATGTATGGGAATATCCCACTCTTCCTTACGTAAAGACATTTAGCTACGCCACATTCGTAGTGCATAAGCAGCCTACTATGCAAATGATTAATGAAGTTAGCAAGTAATACAACTTTCATGAAAATTTTGAACGTACATGAGAATGTTATTACTAACCTTACCCTCCTAGACGGCCTGTGAACGGTGATTGGCTTGCCTGGTAAGTACACATGGATCAATAGGTCCCCGTTCCATCTATCCTATGAACACATATGAATATGGTTAGTAGACAATAAAAAAATGTGCATCTGATTATGCTTATGCATGAAGTATAACATAATGCCTAGATAGAAAAGTAATATGTGTAGCCCTATTAATCTCTAGAGACCTCCTCCTATTATGTCCTTCCTACCTACATGCATTACATTTAGTTCTATCTGACCACTCTCTAACACCCATCTCCATGCGATATTGCTTACACTTAGGTTTACCTTTCTTTCGTAGTAAGTCAATGTTTGGGTAAAGATAAGAGAAGTTGACTTGCGGCCAATTAAACTCGTCACTAAGTGAGTAAAAATGAGCTTGATAACAATCTATCTAGTTCACTTACATATACCATAGCCTTATTGCCAATTTGTTGTCCACCCTCATACTTGCTGTAGCAGCACATGCGTGGGAGTAGGAGATCCTATATATTTGCCACTTTTGATACGTACATGTGCAACCCCTAAAGTCAACTATATATATCTTTCCTCCTCCCTTTAAGCCTATCCTTATCATTCAACTACTAGTCAAAATCTCCAAAATACCGTTTTGGAAGCTAAATGAAATGACTTTATGTGCACTTGCTTACCCTCTCCACATTTCATACATTCATGGAGCATAGTTAGTATAGATCTTGCTAGAATTGATTATCGCCCTAACATCCTTATGTCTCTCCTCATAATAGGTAACACAATTATAAAATATCTTCTTCACTAATGTAGTGATAGGTAATCTATGTGCTGAATTCAAAATAAAGTCATAACTCTCGACAACGTTTCATGTCATGTATACAAAATGGTAATATCTGTCATATGCAAGTCTCTACCTATCCAAATGTACATTATCAAACCACGTGGGAGCGTCCTCTATAGCTTGTGCCAACTATTTCATGAAACATTTGAATTTCTTTTCCTATGCCTAAACACTTGCAAGCCAAACAAGTTTCTTGTACAATTGGTTTTTATGGGCCGTATTGAAGTTATTAGCAATGTGCCGCATTGAAGTTACTAGCAACGTGTCCAACCAATATCTCTAAACTGCAAACGAAGGCTACCACTCTACTACTGGTTCCTTATATGCGAAATCAATGCTAGATGCTCTATCAAATACAAGGCGTAAGGTTTCCCCCTTCTAACCGACCATGTGCACTTTAAGTTTCTACAGGACCACCCCTAAGTTTCTATTGATTCTGTGTCAACAAAAGCAAAGGCTAATGGAACTATTGAATTATCCCCATCCATGCTACAAGCCACTAACAACTTATGCCCATACTTTCTATATAAGAACGTGCTATCGATGCATAAAATAGACCGACAATATTTGAAGGCTTCCACACATGGGCCAAATGCCTAAAAACCCCACTTGAATTAAGACTCGCCTAGCTTCAGCAAACTACTCCAGCCTCAATCCACCTATGTCCCCGAATTGCTTACCTTCATTGCATTTAATAGCTTTAGCAACTCATTATATGACTTCTTCCAATTACCGTATACCATCTCAACAGCTTTCTTCTCAACCTCGAAAACTCTCCTATTGCTTATTGTGTACCCATATATATTTTGTAAATTAGTTGCAAGATCAAGTATCTTTACATCTAGATTATTCCGTACACTATTGATGAATAACCTAACCATCATGTTGCTATCGATCTAAGGATGGTCTTGGTTCATCATTGGGTTCACATAAGTATGTGAGCCTTCTAGAATTATGACTTTAAAAAGACCCTCGACCTTCTTCAAACAAGCCCATAGCCTCTACTTACAACCCTCTTCCTTCTTCTTACAACAAACCACATATACAGTTGGTTTCAATATCTTAACATGGCAATCACAGTAGTTCCTTATGTAGAACCACTTCACCGCATCTATGAGATCCTTCTTCATATTGAAATGCATGTTGACACTCAAGTCATCGGAATTGCTGATGTTGCTGCACATCTCATTAACATCTCTCTCAAATGTCACGTATCTACTGCCATCATACTGGCTATTGTAAAATGGGATAGGATCTCTCACGAGCCTGTCTATCGACTCATTTATTTGCGAAAAGTTCTAAAACTAACTGTTGGACAATGCTTCACGAGTACGACGATGGGCCTTACTTAGGCCGTCTTCACGAAATGACTGAACCAGCACATTACTACTAATAACATCTAATCTCACCTAAGGTTCTCCTAAATCCTTGCAACCCTCACCATTGTCATCTTCTGAGTCTAACATGATCCCCATCACCATCACCATCTCCATCTACCTCATCTTACCCATCATCGTCGACATTTATGTCTACGTGCATTCTCTCCAAATATGGATCATAAAACTCTTCGTATTCAATAATAGGACCCAATGCTTCGTCAAGCTATTCTTCTATGATATCAACATCCCCATACTTCGTAAAATCCTTATACAGTTCATTTGACGGATCCATATTCATCTGCTCTACATCGATCATCGTAAAATGCACATTAGGAGCTGGAAGGATTAGATTGTCTGGCTCATGTATTTCATGGTTGGCCCGGGCATTTAATTCCCTATTATGCCTTATGTACACTTCTTGAATACTTTGTTCCCTAAAAGACTTAGCCATCGATAAAATTCTTAATATGTTCATCATTTCTAATGGCCATCAAGTTGTAAGTAACTCTAGCATCATAGAAAAAGGGATGCCTATGCACAATTTCAACATTACTTGGGTCAACTCTAGCTCATCCACAAATTCTCTAAATGAAATGAGAGAAGTTCGAATCCTTCCTGATCTTCATCTTCTTAACGGTCTCCCTATTGTACTTTGGCCCTGAGTTACCTATCATAATATTTCCGTTTGCATACACAATAACTTTTACGTAATCTACCATTTCTACCCTAATAATGCCACCATGAACTGAAGATTTAGATGACATAAAAAACTTCATCTACATACCAAGTGATAACTTAACAAAATACATGAAGTCATCTCGTTAAATTGCATCGCGTACTACCTAACTTCAATACATTAATTCTACCCAACACATTGCGAATGCCAAAAACTATATATAACAATTTTAATCTACATACTAAAATTTTTTATATCCATATTCGTATAACTTATCTACTGAAACATAAAAAATGGTTTAATATAGATAAAATATAAGAAATTTTCATAAAATATCAATAAATTAGACAACTTACAATGCATTTATGACTATTTAATATACGTAATGTAGTAACATTTTTTTTTCTAAAAAAAACGCACATAATATGGATTACTATTAAGATTAAAAAAAAATTGTAAATATAAATTATGGACTATTACTTGTTTCAAATGTATACTAGTGTGAAAAATTGGATGGGAACTTCAACTTTAGGTTTTCTCTATGTTTTAGATATTTTAGAATTTGGTTGGAGTGAAAATGAGGCAGACGTACGTGGATGAGGTTTATATAAGTGAGTTTTATAGCTTTAGTTTAATTGTTAATCTGCATGTGCCTTTAGTGTAAAAAATAAGAAAAAGTAAAGGTGCATCCGAATACTAGATTCATAATATTTTAACATAGAGCCTTTTTTTTGTATTATTTTTCAAAAAAGAACCCATATCCGTATAAAACTCGTGTAGTGGAGCGCCTAAGATCCAACTCGACCTGTGTGCATAATAAACTCCTGGACCTGACCCACGTGTATTAGCATAGGTAGGGGTTTTGTTTTATTATTTTACTTTTTATTTTATGCTAATAGCTTATATTTTCACACAATTTAATAATGCATGCACTAACTTTATTTTTGTTTTCATGCAAGTGTTAGTATTTATTTTTAGTTATTCTTTTTACAATTGTTAGTTTGATTTTTTATAATATGTGCAAATTAGTAAATTAGTATTTTTAAGATATTTTGCATAAAATTGTACTAACGTATGCCTTTTGCCAGTTTTTGCATAATAATATATTTTTATTTTTCTTCTATTGCACATGTATTATTGTCATTGCAGTTTAGTATTTTTAGGACAAATTGCATGCTTAGGGTAAATTTTGCATATTTTTATTTTAAAAAATTGCATTTTTTTAAGAAAGTTGCATCTATTGATTAGAAGTCATATTTCTTTGCTGCAATTGAATCTTTTTTCATAAAATTTGCATATTGGCATTAAATTTTCATTTTTTCAACAAATTGGATGTTTTAGTTTTTTTTTTTTTCTAAAAATGAAGAATTTTTTATCACTTAGTTGAGTTTTTGAAAAAATCTTTAATTTTTTTTCTTCAAAATTAGGTTTTTAGGGATTTTTCTTATTAAAAAATATATTGGTTAAAAAAAAAAAGGTATACCTAGCCTGTTTTCAATAATAAAAGTTATCAACACACTAAAGTTTTCTATAAAAAAAAAATGAAAACTATGTTTGGTTTGATTCTTATTAGTAAGTACATAAGCACCTCCTAGGCAATCGTAAAATTTGTAAAATATTTTTGTTTTTCTTTTCATTTTTTAGGAAAATTTGCAATAAGAAAATAATTAAAAATAATTTTTCTTGTCTATTACGTATTTTTACTTGTTGTTGCATTTTTAGAAAAATTATAAAAAGTAAAGGCGCATTAGTTAGTTTCTTTTCATTTTTACATAGTGACTTTTGTCTTAATAGATTATCATCCAAACTTAGTTTTTGGGTTGAGAGTTTTCTAAAACTAATTTTTTTTTAGAAAATTTGTGAACTAATGGGTTGATTAGGGTTTTTCCAGCCAAAAGCCCTAATCTTACTTTTTCATCAATTTTACTAGTTGGTGACTCTAAGTTATTTTTCATAATATTTTTTTAAAGAAAAATGTTTTTTCTTAATTTATTATTGGGTAATCTATATTAATTAGGCTGAGCTTAATATAGGTTAAAGTAAGAAAAATCAAAATAGGGCTCGATACCATACAATGGCTGAGCGTACTTTGTTGTTGATGAATTTAGAGAGTTAGAAATATCTTGCAAAGATAAGAAAAATGCTTAATATTGGAGTCGGTCTAGTGTGACTACTCCAATGCCTAAGTCAGTAAATAGGAACGAGAAGGGTAAAGTAAAGAGCTTTAGAGTTATCAAATGTCTTTTATAGAGTTTCCTTTCTGTATTTATAGGAGATTGTCATATCTAAAAGAGTAGTTATCAGAATAACTATTGAGACACGTAGAAGCTTCTTGATTAGATACCTTTCTTGAAATATAGGGAGATTAGGCAGTTATATAATATAACTATACTTGTGATTACTATTCATGCCATGAATTTGAATTCAAATCAACAATGGATCTGTATTACTTAGTGTAGTACTGAGAATGTCAATTACTCGGCAATATGCTAAGAATATAGATTACGCGACCTATTAGTAGCCAAATGAACGAGTAAGACGAGTGAACGAAAACTAACTATCAACATTTGCCCCCCAACTCCTGTATTCGAGAATTCAACAAAGAGAGTAATACATTATGCTCTAGAGGTCGAGTGGGGAGCAGTTCTTTAGATGTTGAGCAAGATAAGAAGCCAGACGATTTGCATCTTAATCGAAAAGTTGCTGTAGAGACCTTATTTTTACCATTTCTCATTTTCATTTTCATTATTAGTTAAGCCAGGTTAAAAAATAAACAAAACAAAAAAAATAATAAAATAATAAAAAATTAAAAATGAAAAATGAAAATAAAAAAATAAAGTCGAGTCGAGTCGAGTCGAATCGTTTCAAGTTAAGTCATGACATATGGTATTGAATCGAATCATATCATATCAAGTCAAATCGTATCGTATCAAGTCAAATCATTGCAAGTCAAGTCGTAATGTATCGAGTTGAATCATATCAAGTTCATTTCAGAGTAGGGCTTTATTAAAATGATTTTAGCCCAGTGTAATTTAAAATAGAATTTTATCTAATTTATATTGGACTAGAATAGATTTAAAATTTATTAGATAAGTTATCAAGCTATATTGACCTATGAAAAATTGAAAACCCGAATTAAGTAGGGTTTTTAGAAGTTAGGTTAAATCTTCGAAGAATCGTCATTGTATCTTCTATATTTTTAATACAGAAGATATCATTATGGGCTTATAAATAGCATGTCGGCAAATGAACTGAAATATGTTTTCTTAACTACATATCCCCAAATACGATCCCCTGCCACATCTTCAATCCAATTTCCACGTACCAAAACTGACTGTCACCGAGAAACACAATTCAACCAAACACGTCCAATTGCGAAGCCCTAATCCTTTGAAACAGCCAAAGTCAAGCTCCTACGTCCCTAACGCTTTGCTGATCAGACTTGACCGAAATCCCATAATCTATGCAGTACAATACAACAATTCCTATCAATACTCTTCAATCCGCAAGTCCAAAGCCCCTGACTAATCTACAATGCCAATAGCCCCTCAATCCACAAACCAATCAGCTACATCCTCTGCATGCCGATTGCTCTTACACCAACACCCCTCAATCCATAGACCAAACCTAAGCTACGTTGAATAGAAAAATCAATCCCCTAACCTCCACTACAATTCCTTAACCGAAGACACCATTACATGCTGACTGAACTCCAATTGAATAATGCAAAGCTGCAATCCATTCTCTTCGATCCATGCCACCAAACTCCACAAGCCGAAGCATCCATATCCATAAGTTTGATGCCAGTACGTTGATTCCCTGATTGCCGTTGTCCCTAAACACGCAATTGAATTCCCACAAAGCAGAATGCTGACAAGCTCACCTAACGAAGCTCTACGCCATCTACTCCGCAAGTCTAAAGCCAAACATCCAACAATCAATATTCCATAAGCACCTACACACACTTCACCAATTCCATACACATTATACACTGAGATCACTAGCACGACACACCAATGGACACAACATCAATACGATCGCACGCAACTCGTATGATTTAAGTAAAAAAATTATTATTTTTTTATTTATTAGTTATTTATTTTGTTAGTTAGTTTTCTTGTTTTTTACTAATTTATTTTTTTTCAAGTATAAGTTTTTTATTATTTTTTATTTTATTTTCATATTGCTTATTTTTCTAGATAATTCCAATTTTCCATAAAATTTAGTTAAATTGCATTTTTTTAACAAAATTATGTTTTTGAAAAATATACGTATCTTACGGTACGTATCTTGCAATTGAGATATGTATCTTACGGTTAGGATTTTAAAAAGATACGTATTGAGTTATATATCTTACGGTTAAGATTTAAAAAAGATACATTGAGATATGTATCTAGTAGTTGAGATTTAAAAAATATACGCACGAAAATATGTATCTAAGTTGTATCTTCGACATAACTTATAGTTAGGATTTAGAAAAGATATCTTTTGACATATAGTGTTTTTATAAAAACAAAAATCTTAACCGAGATTTTCAAAAAGATTTTGTTAATTAGGATTTCTTTAAATTTAGGAAAATTAGATCTCTTAGGTTCTTTTTAAAAAAATAATAAATAGATAAATAAATATAAACCTAGCTCAGTTTTTAAAATAAAAAGAATCCACCCACTAAATATTTTATAAAAAAGAGAACTACGGTCAGTTTTATTTCGACTATTCGGATTAGTAGGTACATAGGCAACTTTGGGGAAACCGTATAAAAAATAAAAATAAAAAAAAAACATTTTCCTTTTTCTTAGAAAATTCGTAATAAAAAAATAATAATAAATCACTTTTGTTATCTTTTATTTATTTGTACATATTTTAGTATTTTTAGAAAATTATAAAAATAAAAACCCATTAATTTTTCTTTAGTTTTTTATATGGTGACTTAGTTTTAATAACTTAACCCTCGAAGTTGGTTTTGTCTGGTTTAATTTCTAAAAGTCATTTTCTTAGAAAATCCGCAAGTTAGTGGTCAAATTAGGGTTTTCTCACCCAAAAACCCTAATTTCATTTTTACTAGTTAAATTAATTAGCGACTCCAATTTTTAAATTTTTTAAAAAAAATATTTCCTGAATTTAATATCAAGTAATTTATATTAAGCAGTCTAAGTTTAATACAAGTTAAATTAAGAGAACCAAAATAGAGCTCGACAAAATTAATGACTCCATTAGGGATGCTTGATGGGCTAACTATGTAAAAATTAAGAATTATTGATAGGTTTTTGTATTATTTTTCTTTAATTGTATTATAGTTGTATAAATTGTTTTTCTAGTGATGTAAGCCCTAATAAAAAAAGCCCGGCTCAATGGTCCTTATTAGGGAATTAGGGGGGATTATTTTATTTTCAGTAATTATATGTGTGTTTAAATGTAGTTGGACCTAGGTCACCTCAGGAACCTAAGACGGGCCGCCATTGTGTAACCCTCAGATCGCTAGGGTCTTTACCCCCGCCTAGCGGTAATAGGTGAGCCCACTCAAGCTTCAATGTAGCCTATTAGTTTTTTCTCCAAAAAAAGCCTTAGAGTTATAAAGCCTGAGACCCATAGACTCCACCCTCTTACATCATTCTTTCCAAAAAGGGATAGTTATTTTTAAATTATAGGAAAAGCCTAATTAATCTACGATCGGTTCGATTTTCTTAAAGAAAGGAGAAAGTTAAAAAAAAAAAAAAAAAAAAAAAAAAAACTAGTAACCCTTATATGTAAGTATTTGTGAACTTCATTTCCTTAAAATCCTATTTTAAACCTACTTAAATAAAAGGGTATTTCCCGACCGTAGATTCATCATACTTCCTATAATTTACTAATTACCGACCACTATTGCATTGCATGTGTGTGTTCCATGCCACATTTCTTTTATTTGATTTTATTTTGCCAATACTCGTTTCTATTTAATTATTTTCATTCTTTTTATTATGTGTGTTTTGTTTTTATCGGTTATTGGTGAGTAAAAGGCTGCATAATTTCTAAGAAAATTTTTTAAAAAGGCTACAAAATTATTAATATCATATCCTACTTTATTGTAAATTCAGTGGTCTTGTTATAAATAATCGCAGCATTTCATGTTTTTCTTTGTAATATAGATATGGAAAGTCAGGGTAGTGTCAATCTAGAGCTCATCAGTGAGGTCCAGTTGGATAAGTATTATTTCCTCGAGACCATCCTATGAGATTTGTTGAATCAGCTT
The DNA here is from genome assembly GCA_024138015.1 of Lumnitzera littorea. Lineage (NCBI taxonomy): Eukaryota > Viridiplantae > Streptophyta > Magnoliopsida > Myrtales > Combretaceae > Lumnitzera > Lumnitzera littorea. The sequence continues at coordinate 85,860,711 of JAMXBB010000012.1, forward strand.
CCACCCACCAAGCAAGATCATATTCGTAAGAAGATTAGGCTAATATTGTCCTTCATGCAAGTCCAGCTCCACTAGCCTCTAATTCAAGCCCTTATCCATTACTAGGATCCGGAATCTGCAGCTTTCAAGTTTGGCCCACATGTGTTGATGCCTACTTTAGAAAAGTACTCGTAGTTGCTTAGTGCCCCACCTCTCGAAGCAAGCATAACTGTCTTAGAAACGTTAGTCAAACCGAACCTGACTCGAGAGTCATAACCTTAGAAGAAAGCATGAACAAGATGGCAGAACAAATCCAGGCTCTTACTCGAGCTATTATGATTCTCAATGATCGACAAAGATCTCGAGTCAACCCGAATCAAAATGCAAAAGCGACCCATCCCACCTGAATTAGAAGATGAAGAATCGGTTCCTAATGCTGAGATATGGAGGAAGGAGATTAAGGAGAAACACCGAGAGATGGGAAAGAAGTTTATGTAGAAGTTGACCGAGAAAATGAAAACTTTAGGAATGGTTAACGGGTTTGAATAGATGGGAGTGATCAACTTGCTGACATGTGAAGATGATGACTTCCTAAAAAGATTTAAGGTATCGGAGTTCGAGAAATATGATGGGACCGGTTGCCCGAAGCTCTACACTAGGTTATACATTAAGAAAATGGGGAAATACGCTAAGTATGACAAGGTGATAGTCCAAACTTTTCAAGACAGCTTGACCGAGCCTTCCTTAACTTGATAGCACAGGCTTTCTACAACCAGTATAAGTTTAACATCAAAGTAGCTACATCCATGTAGGATCTGAATAACCTATGAAAGAAAGCTAACAAAAACTTTAAAGAGTATGCTTAGAGATGGAGGAGCATGGCAGCTAGGGTAACTCTACGCTTAATAGAAAAGGATTTGACCTTCGCTTTCATCAATACTCTTGGAAGCCTACATTACCAACACCTGATCAGACACCCCACCTCCAACTTTGTAGAAATTATGGCCTTAAGGTACCGAATTGAGGAAGCTATTGCTACTAGAAGGCTTCTTAATCCTAAAGTAGTTGAGAAGAAGACACTTCCCATGAGATTTTCCAATAAAGCCAAAGAAGCCACCGTAAGCATTGTCAATATCGACAATCTTATCAAGCCTGTAGCCCCGGTAACCATGACAAGAGGATCTAATCCCTCACTGAATCTAAGTTAAAAAAATCACTCACAAAGAAGACAGTTTACTTATATTCCCATTCCTCTAAGTCAGGTTCTTATACGACTTAGGAAAGAGAATCTTCTAACATTCGAAATACCGAGGGAAGAACAAAGATCGAGAGATTATAACTTGAAGCTTCGTTATGATTATCATTTGAGGTAAGTAAGGCATTCTACAAACTAATGTTGAAGGCTTAAACATAAGATATAAGATCTTATTGATGCAAAATTGGTGCAATTGGATTTCATTCAAACTCCCGCTCCCAGCGTGGGTAACAACCTTCTACCAAATCATGGAAATTCAATCAATATGATCACAGTTGAAATTTCTGAACTGGAGATTGATCTAGATAGTCTCCTCATCACTATTGAGGAGATAGCTTGGAATTTGAGGTAAGTTGGGTATTTACAAAATATGAATCTCAAAGATAAGACTCGGACTAAATCGGCAACATATCAATTGCTAAAGGATGGGAAGATAAAGAAAGCTAATATTATGACTGTAACAATTCCAAAACTACGAAAAAGAAGTACTTAGAAGGAGCTTAGAGAAAGGTATGAAGCTAGAGATCCGACGGTTGGCACCCTAGGAGAACTATCAAGGAAGTTTGAGTATTTGGTAGATTATGCTGATTCACCCGCCACATATGCTGATGAACTACCTACTAGATGGGGTCCTAAATTTGAGGAAGAAGATAAACTTATTATAGAAGCCAAGAAGATGGTTGAGATGGTTGTAATGATTGGAGATGGGCCTAAGCCATTGGTTTTTTAGTATTATGGAAGACTAAGAAGGTTGAAGAATTGGGAAAGCCCAAGAAAATTGCTTTCAATGTCTTGATAGCTCCGGAGAATTACAAAGCAGCCCCTTTAGATTATTAAGCAGTGAATCAAACAACCAGGTCCTCATCACCTTTGGTTGGTGGGGCTTACATGCTCGAGGTGAGTTTATGATTAGAACGAGGAAGCTAAGAGGAAGACTACTATGAAAGAGGCTTCTCGAAAGATCTTTGAGGATATAGGTGATAAAGATCAAAATGTTGCCAAGAAGATAGTGAAAGCCAGTGAATATAAGATTATGGATCAGCTAGCCAAAGTACCGACCTAAACCTCTCTAATGGGCTTGTTGTTGTCATTAAATACTCACCAGGAGACATTAATCAAAATTCTACAAGATGTCAAAGTACTTGAAGGGATTTCTACTGAAAAGTTGGGATTGGTGGTGAACTCAATATTTGCAATTGATCAAATTTTGTTCTCACCAAATGAACTAGGTAAAGAAGGAGACCAACATATAAAACCCCTTTTCATAGTAGTTAAGTGTACGGAAAAAGTGGTTGCTCGAGTTCTGATAGATAATGGGCCTTCACCAAATGTGTGTCTCTTGACGACACTAAATTTACTTAGTGTAGATTCAACTAAAATAAAGTCTAACTTGGTTTCAGTAAGAGCTTTTGATGGATTAAAGAGGGAGATTGATAGGCTTTAGGGTATCAACCCAACTCGACTACTAAAGCCGAGATCATCTACTTGCCAACTCATTCTGTTTGCCTAACTAAATAACACTTTATTACAAATACAGTGTCGAGAAGCATAATGTCGAGACAACAACCGATCCTCACCTATGCCTGACCAATCACTTACTTAGCATCATGCTTACCGATAGGCTAAGGTATCATGTTTCTGAGAGTTAAACTCACTCGGCTAAAGTCTATTGTCGACTTAGTGGCCGAGAGATCACTTTTACCGAGTGTTAGATCCACTCGGCACAACTCAAAGAAACTATTACCGATTGACTTCAAAACTAAGTAATTATGGGCTAACCTCTTTAGTATCTCGGTCAAGCACTGCGAAACTACCTCCAAGGTATGTCAAATGACTATACGTCAACTTCTCCCTATAAAACGCACAATTTTATATTTTTATACATGTTTGTCTTTATTTTATTTATGGGCCTAATTCTTTAAGGTTTAATGCCTTATACATTATTTGCAGTTTTGCTACTAAAGTTTAAGACATACTATAAATAGCAGCTTTTGTAATAATGCATAGATAGATAGAAGATTAATGAAAAACCCCTTTTGAGTCTTTTCTCTCAGAAAGCTCTCTCTCCCTTACCAGCTCTTATCAATCCCTTTAACAAGGATTGTAGTGGGTAACCCTATCACTTAAACTAGTACATTGCATCCGACGAGTCTTAGGTCCATGTAGAATCTAGCCGGTACATCATATCCAATTAGGTAGCTCACAGATTCGCTAAAACCCTCACTAAACCTACTCTATCTTTCATTCCTCCGGTAGGATCGAACCTACCTGACGGTTGGCCTTGTCAGTCCTTAGCTCGGTCCGTATCATCTTGGTATCAGAGCTCAAGGTTCCAAATAGGGCCGAAAGTTTTAGTCATTGTATTTGTTCTATTTTGTGTTTAAGGAAGTGCTTACTCATTGGGTTTGTTTAAGATATCGAGCATTTGTTTACTGGATATTAGTTTGGTTTTAATTGAATTTCCTTCAGGTAAGTTAGTGAAAATTTAGATTACAATTCCTTTACATCATAAGTCCTATATTGAATATATATATTAAAGAAAAGGTTGGGAATTCCAATCTGGGTTGTTCACCGAGATATCTCCTCTTCAAGCTATTCAATGTGTTATCTTGCTCTTGTATTGCGATAGTAGCCAAGAAAGTATTGTTGTATGTGTCGAAGCTTGCTATTATAATAAGTTGTTGTGACGTGTTACTACTGTACTAGCCATGCCATTGTGGCTAAGTGCCGAACTACTATATTACTCTGAGCTGCTGTTCTTAAGTATCAAGTTGTTGTACTATAAATAAGCGTCAAAGCTACCGTCCCACAAAACGCAATTTGAGCTGCTATCAAATTGAACTTATGCCAAACTATTGTGTGTATTGGTCCAAGTGACGAGCTAGATTGAAGTACATGCCGAGATAATTATCGTCAAGTTGTTAATACTTACGATCCGAGCACTAGCACCCTCTTTGGCTATACTGTTGTCCATCAATTGCCGAGTAACTCTCTCTCTCATAAGCTTAAGTACCACGCTATTGAATTGAATATCCTCAACATGGCATATAAAGCTGGATATGGATATGAATATTATTATGAAGACGTAATGTCACAAATTCTAAAGTTTGATGGATATGGAACTCTAAATGAATATTTGAGTTGGGGATTTCAAGTTGATTAGGATTTCAAAGATTATTCTTACCCCAAGCATAAGAGAGCCTATGCTTTAAAGAATTCAATGATTGGCATTGCAACTACTTGGTGGAAGAGAATGATAAATCAAAGAATTGATAAGAGAAACATTGAGATCATTACATGGGACGAGATAAAACATTTGATGCGAAGAAAATATGTACCTCAAGATCATCATGATAGATTATATGAGAGAAAACCCACCTATGAAGCTAACCTCTTGGAATTGTAGGATCAGCTAAAGGACATTGAAAGACGACTTGAAGCATTCCAAGATGAAATAAGATAATAGAGGAATGCTGAATTAGAGAGTATTGAAGAAAGAGTTAAGGAGGTAAAGGTTTTTAGAGAAGCGAGTAGTAGAGAGGAAGAGGATGAAGCCAAGTTGGAGTTAAACGTTCATATTCCTAACGTGCCCCTATTATCGACCATCAAAACTAATGAGCATGACCCTAGGTGGAAGGAGGAAGAAGAATCGATTTACGGGGAAGCAAAGGGAATGTTGATTTTAACGAATGAGAAGAGTATGAGATTCGAGCTAGCTGAGCATGAAGAGTTGGAGGTACTTATGACTGACTAACCATCTTACTTCCTGGCGACATCGAACCCATTTGCCCATAATATTTTGTATACCTCAGATATCGTGTTACTTTCTGTACTTGATAGTTGCTGGGACTGCCAAGGCGTAGTTGATCAAGTCCATGATAAGCAGAAGGAAAGATCCGAGACAAAAGGTGTAATTAATAAAGCCCATGACGAGTGGAGGTAGCATCTGCTGGTGATGCCCTTGTTGCAAGAACTGTAGTGTGCTATGTTTCAATTTAAATTTTGTCAATTGGTATTTGATCCCGGTAGGATTTAAAGTTGCCAATTACCAATTTTCGGATTGAAACTTCTCTAAGGGAGAGGAAATGATAGGCTTCAGGGTACCGACCTAACCCGACTACTAAAGCCGAGATCATCTACTTACCGACTCATTCTATTTATCGAGCCGAATAACACTTTATTGCAGATAGACTGCTGAGAAGCATAATGCTGAGACAACAACTAATCCTTACCTATGCCTGACTAATCACCTACTCGGCATCATGCTTGCCAATAGGCTGAGGTATCATGTTTCTAATTGTTGGACTTACTCGGCTAAAGTCTGTTGTCAACTTAGTAGCCAAGAGATCACTTTTACTGAGTATTGGATCCACTCGGCATGGCTCAGAGAAACTATTGCTGACTGACTTCAGAACTCGGCAATTATGAGCCAACCTCTCTAGTGTCTCGACCAAGCATTGCGAGACTACCTCCACGGCATGCCAAATGACCACATGCCGACTTCTCCTTGTAAAATGCATAGTTTTATATTTTTATACATGTTTGTCTTCATTTTATTTATAGGCCCTATTCTTTAGGGTTTAAGGCCTTGTACACAGTTTTGCCACTAGGGTTTAGGACGTACTTTAATAGAAACTTTTGTAACAATGCATAGATAGATGGAAGATTAATGAAAAACCCCTTTTTTTCTCTCAGAAAGCTCTCTCTCCCTTACCAGCTCTTATTAATCCTTTTAGCAAGGATTGTAATGGGCAACCCTATCACTCGAACTAGTGTGTTACATCCGGTAAGTCTTAAGTCCGTGTAGAATCTAGCTGGTGCATCATATCCGGTTAGGTGGCTCATGGATTCGCTAAAACCCTCACTAAACCCACTCTATCTTTCGTTCCTTCAGCAGGATCAGACTTACCCGATGACCGGCCTTGTTTGTCCTTGGCCCGGTCCGTATCAAAGATAATTAGAGAAATTAGGCTGTAGGTCGAGATCAGTCCATAGATGTTTACTATTCCATTTCAAGTTCTAGATATACCACAGACTTTTAATCTTCTGTTAAGAAGACCATGGATTTACTTAGTAGGGGCAATTCCGTCCAGCTTACATCAGGAAGTGAAATTCATAGCCAATAGGTAGTTGGTTACTATTCTTAGGGAGTAAGACTACGAGATTTACAAAGAGATGATTATTCCGTATGTTGGGAGTGAAGAATCAGAGGAGCTGGGATTATAGATTTTTTATGAAGTTAGTATGATTGAAGAGTCAAAGCAGAGGGCATGGGGTCGCTCGGAACAACCTAAGCAACAAATTGGAACGTTTGATCTTGGATATGACCCTACTGAAGATGAGATCCAAGAAATGAAGGCTAAAACCAAAGAAAAAAGAGGAGATCAACTGTAACATGTATACATGAACTTTTTAGACATCCATTAAACATTCCCAGTATGAGCTGGTATTTAAGAACCCGAAGTAACCAGTCTATCTAAGGTCTTGGCTCAGCAATGCAGCATCGATCTAGATGAGAAGGAAGATATTGGCATACCAGTTTCCTTATGCAACTGGTTTTCCATTCCCATTAATAAGTCTCTTTAGAAAAGTAATATTAGATCAATTAGGAATATTCGATTTCAATAATTAGTCCGATTAGTTAAGCCCTTTTTTTCCAAATAATTTGAATTTATTCATTCAATAAAATTCTTTCCTTTCTTTCTATCAATTCTTCCTTATTATTTATTCACTATCTTTTTTTCTTTTTCCTTTACTCTTCAAATATGATAAAAACAATGAATATAATGGATATCTCTTGCATGTAAACAATGAAAGTACTAATATCACCTTCAAACCTGTTGGGTCAAATGTCGAAGATGATATTGAGACTCCAAACAAAATATAAGAGAGTTAGCGTTGATTTGAATAGGGTAAATTGATTATTGACGAACCGATGATTGTGATTAATTTGAGGACAGAAGAAAATCTACAAAACTTGAAAATTAGTGGTAATCTAGCAGATAATCAAAAACAACAGTTGTCACGATTGTTATCAAAATACTTGGACATATTCACCTAGTCTTATGAAGATATGCCTGGGTTGGATTTGTTTATCATAGTTCACAAATTGCCAATAAGGGAAGAGATTAAACTGAAAAGACAAAAGCTTAGGCAATTTAGACCAGATATACTCCTCAAAATACAAGAAGAATTGAAGAAATTACTGGAAGTCAAGTTCATAGAAGTGTCAAATTACCCTAAATGGGTAGCCAATGTAGTACCAGTGTTGAAGAAAAATGGGAAAGTTAAGGTCTATGTAGATTTTTGTGATTTAAACTAGGCAACACCAAAGGATAACTTTCCTTTGCTACAAATTGACGTATTAGTAGATAACACTATTGGAAATCATCTTTTGTCATTTATGGATGGTTTCTTGGGATATAATCAAACCAAGATGGTAGAAGAGGATAAAATAAAAACTACTTTCGTTACCAATTGAGGAATGTTTTGTTATTAAGTGATACCTTTCGAGTTGAAGAACGCTGAGGTAACTTATCAACGTACTATGGTTGCCTTATTTCATAATATAATGCATCAAGAAATTAAAGTTTATGTAAATGATATGTTTACCAAATCCAAGGAGGATGAAAATCATGTGAATATTTTATGTAAGTTATTCGAGCGGTTAAGAAAGTTTCAACTAAAGCTGAACCCCGAAAAGTGCACCTTTAGAGTAACCTCAGGCAAATTATTGGGTTTTATAGTAAGTAGAAAAGGAATTGAAGTAGATCCAAATAAAGTCAAGGCAATCATAAACATGCCTATACCAAAGTCTATAAAAAAAAGTATAGGGATTGTTGGGGAGGTTAAACTACATTGCTCGATTTATATCGCAACTAACCGATAAATGCAAGTTATTATTCAAATTTTTGAGTAAAAACATAGCCATAGACTAGGATGAAGAGTTAAGCAAGCATTTGCTGAAATTAAGGAATATCACATGCATCCTTTAGTACTAGTCACTCCTATACTAGGATGGCCATTGATTCTCTACTTAAAGGTCCCTCCTAAATTGATGGGATGCATGCTAGGGCAAAAAGATGAAACAAGCAGAAAAGAGCACCCCATATACTACTTGATCAAGAAATTTACAAAAGGAGAGTAGAAATACTCAAAAGTAGAAAGGATGTATTGTGCCTTAGTACGGGTGGTGCACAAGCTTAAGCAGTATATCCTCTATTACTCAATAGTGTTGTTAACAAAACATGACCCATTGAGGTATTTAGTAGAAAAGATGGCATTGATTAAGAGAATATCGAAGTGGCAGATGCTACTCTTTGAGTTTGATATCAAGTATGTGAGTTAGAGTTCAGTCAAGGCGCAAGTGATGGTTGAACAATTGGCAAAATACCTATTAGAAGATGAGGATGATGGTTCAAAAGCATAATTTCCTAATGAAAATATGATGATGGCAATTGAATTGAGTGGTGAGAAATTAGGATGGAGAATGTATTTTGATGGAGTAGCCAATGTATTTAGATGTGGGATAAGAGTAGTATTGGTATCACTTGAGGGTAATCATTTCCCTATGGCAACGACATTGACATTTCCATACACAAACAATATAATAGAATATGAAGCCTGCATTTTGGGGCTAAAAATGGTGGTAGATATGGGAATACAAAAGCTTGAAGTGTATGGAGATTCTTCTCTTATAATTCTCTAAATCTTAGGAGAATGTAAGAAGAAAGATGAGAAATTGATACATTATCATGAGCATTTAGGAAAGTTAATTGATAAATTCCAAGAAATTTCATTCACTTATATTCCAAAAACTCGAAATTAATTTGTTGATGCATTGGCCACGTTAGTGTCAATGGTAAAAGTCATGGATGGGATAGAAATCCAATCGCTAAAGATTGAGGTGAAGGAAACACCACTTTTTGCCTGATAATTGAAGAGAAGGAATCAAAGGAACCTTGGTATCATGATATAAAAAAGTTACTTTAAATGAGGGAATTTCCTGAAGGTGCTAATAGAAAAGATAGAGAAACTTTAAGAAGATTAGCTTCTCGTTTTCTGTTAAGTGGAGCCACATTATACAAAAGATTACCAGATGCAATATTGCTAAGGTGTTTAAATGAAAAAAAAAAAAAAGCTAAGAAATTAATGAAAGAAGTGCATAAAGGAGTGTGGTCCTCACATGAATGGGTACATGTTAGCTAGGAAAATCATAAGGATGGGATATTTTTGGATGACGATGGAATCAAATTGCATCAGATACATGAGGCATTGTCACCTATATCAGGTGTACATTAACAAAATCAACACTCTTCCTTAGGAATTACATATGTTATCGGCTCCTTAGCCTTTCTCGATGTGGGAGATTGATATGATTGGACTAATTTTGCCAACGGCTTCAAACGGGCATAGATTCATTTTAGTCATGATCAATTATTTTTCTAAGTGGGTAGAAGCAGTATCATATGCTACAGTGACCAAAGGAGTAGTGGTCAAATTCCTGAAAAGAGATATTATTGCAAAATACGGTGCACCTAAGTCTATTATTATAGATAATAGGACAAATTTGATCAACAAGTTGATGGACAAAGTATGCAACCAATTCAAGATTAATCATAGAAACTCAACTCCATATCAACCTGAAATGAATGAGGCAGTTGAGGCCACCAATAATAACATCAAGAGAATCATTGAGAAAATGACAATCATTTATAGAGATTGGCATAAGATGCTTCCCTTTGCTCTCATGGCTTACAAAACCTCAGTTAGAACCTCCATAAGTGTAATACCTCACTCATTGGTGTATAAAACTGAAGCAGTATTACCGGTAGAAATGGAAATACCTCCGTTCCGAGTATTGGTAGAAACCCAACACAATGAAGCAAAGTAGGTGAAAAAGTGAATGGAGCATTTGAATCTCCTAGATGAAAGAAGACTTGCAGTGATATATCATGGTCAATGCTACCAATAGAGGATGATCTAAGCTTTTAACAGAAAAGTAAGCCTGAGGTACTTGAAAGAAGGAGACTTAGTGTTAAAGAAAGTATTATTGAATGCGAAAGACCCTAGGGGCAAGTTTGCTCAGAATTATGAGGGCCCTTATATGGTGAAAATGGTATTATCAAGAGGTGCATTAAGGTTGACAGAAATGGATGGCCCAGAATTAAGAGGACCGGTGAATTCAAATGCAGTTAAGTTGTATTATCCATGAAAATTGAGCTCAATAAAGATTTCAATTTTTCTTGAATTGTTTGTGGTTAATCTTTCATCGGTTACAAGTAAAGTTTATATCCATGAATGTTCTCAAATTCAGATGGTCATCAATCGATAGACACTTCACCAATAAATCCTTGTGTACCATGTTTCTTAGCTTCATACACTTAAACACCAAACACTTACCAACGAATATGAATCGCCAAAATAAATTGAAATCAAACATTCTTAATAATTTAACCTTGTTTCATTTGAAAAGAGATTTATCGTTCAAGAGTCATAGAAAGTGAAAATTGAAACTTGGTAACAAGAACGGCAAAATCAAGGCATGAGCATGGTATGGATACAAGATTCATCAACAAAAAGTTTAGACGGTTTTATTGAAAGAGAAAAGAAAGAGAAAGAGAAGAAAAAGAAAAAGAAAGAAAAAAGAAGAAAAAAGGAAAAGAGGAAACAAGAAGCAAGCACGATCCTTTGGTGAAATTCTACTAATTGAATGAATGAATATTAGGAGTCTATGTGAGCATGCCAATTGGTTGCTATTCGAGAAATTTTCTATTCCCTAGTGAAATGACCCTAAAAGTTTTTCAAAGAGATATTTAGGAGAATTAAACTAGTTTTTTTTTTTTTTAATCTCGAGGAGATCTATCCTCTTCAAATTAACCAAAATGAATTTTGAAGAGATCTATCATCTTTGGATTAACCAAAACAAATCTCAAAGAAATCTATCCTCTTCAGATTAGCTAAAAGAAAACTCAAACAAATCTATCATCTTCGGATCATTCACCAAATTTAAAGAAATCTCGAAGAGATCTATCTTCTTTGGATTAGCTAAAAGAAATCTCGAAGAAATCTATCCTCTTCGGATCATTCACCAAATTTAAAGAAATCTCGAAGAAATCTATCCTCTTCGGATCATTCACCAAATTTAAAGAAATCTCGAAGAGATCTATCTTCTTTGGATTAGCTAAAAGAAATCTCGAAGAAATCTATCCTCTTCGGATCATTCACCAAATTTAAAGAAATCTCGAAGAGATCTATCTTCTTTGGATTAGCTAAAAGAAATCTCGAAGAAATCTATCCTCTTCAATTCTCCACCAAGTCAAAAAGAATCTCAAAGAAATATATTCTCTTCAGATCACCAAAATAACACAAGAATCTCGAAGAGATCTATCCTCTTCGGATTAAACCAAAAGAAATCTCAAAGAGATCTATCTTCTTCGGATTATCCCCTAAAGGAAGTTTTTTTAAATTCTTAAAGAGATCTATCCTCTTTGGATTATCCATCAAAGGAAGTTTTTGAAATGTCAAAGAAATCTATCCTCTTCGGATCATCCACAAAACCAGAATCTCGAAAAGATCTATCCTCTTTGGATCATCTACAAAACTAGAATCTTAAAGAGATCTATCCTCTTCGAATCATTCACCAAACAAAGCAAGAATCTTAAAGAAATCGATCCTCTTCAGATCATCTACAAACCAAAACAAAGTTTTTTGGAATCTCAAAGAGAACTATCTTCTTCGAATCATCTAAGTCGAGTTTGGCAAAAATAGGTATCTATTTTGTCTTCATAGTGAAGTTTTAATCGATCTTCACTATAAAGAGGGACCATTATAGACACCTCATTTTTGCCATTTTTCATTTTCATTATTAGTCGAGCAAGGTTAAAAAATAAACAAAATAAAAAAATAAGAAAATAATAAAAATTTAAAAAATAAAATTAAAAAAAAAAAAAGAAAGATCGTTTCAAGTCGAGTCGTAACGTATCGAATCGAATCGTATCGAGTCAAGTCGTGTCGTATCGAGTCGAGTCGAATCGTATCCAGTCAAGTCGTGACATATTAAGTCAAGCCGAGTTGCATCAAATTGTTTAATATCAAATCGAATAATGGTATGTGATTAATTTAATAAATCATTAAGTCATTTGAGAGTTGGGCTTTATTAAAATGATTTTGGCTCAATCTGATTTAAAATAGAATTTTATCTAATTTATATTGGGCTAGAATAGACTTAAGATTTATTAGATAAATTATTAGGCTATATTGACCCATGAAAAATTGAAAACCCAAATTAAATAAGGTTTTTAGAAGTTAAGTTAAATCTTCAAAGAATCGTCATTGTATTTTTCGTATCTTCAATACAAAAGATACCATTATGGGCTTATAAATAGCACGTCGGCAAATGGACTGAAACATGTTTTCTTAACTACATATCCCCAAACACAATCCCCTGCTACATCTTCAATCCAATTTCCACGTACCAAAACCAATTGTCATCGAGAAACACAATCTAACCAAACATGTCCGATTGCAAAGCCCCAATCCTTTGAAATAACCAAAGTCAAGCTCCTACATCCCTAGCACTTTGCTGATTAGACTTGACCAAAATCCCACAATCCATGCCATACAATTCAACAATTCCAATCAATACTCTTCAATCAGTAAGTCTAAAGCCCCTAACTAATCTACAATGCCAATAGCCCCTCAATCCACAAACCAATCAGCTACGTCCTTTGCATGCCGACAACTCTTACACCAATGCCCCTCAATCCATATACCAAACCCAAGCCACATTGAATAGAAAAATCAATCCCCTGACCTCCATTGCAATTCCTTGACCGAAGATAAAATTACATGCCGACCGAACTCCAATTGAACAATGCAAAGCTGCAATCCATTCTCTTTTATCCATGCCACCGAACTCCACAAACCGAAGCATCCACTTCCACAAGTCTGATGCCAATACGTTGATTCCTTGATTGCCGTTGGCCCCAAACACGCAATTGTATTCCCATAAAGCAGAACGTTGACAAGCTCGCCTAATGAAGCTCCATGCCATCTACTTTGTAAGTCTGAAGCCAGACATCCAGCAATCAACATTCCATAAGCACCTATGCACACTTCACTGATTCCATACACATTGCCCATCGAGATCACTAGCACGACACACCAACGGATACAACATCGATATGATTGCACATGACTCATACGGTTTAGGTAAAAAATTATTATTTTTATTTATTAGTTATTTATTTTATTAGTTAGTTTTATTGTTTTTAACTAATCTATTTTTATTCAAGTACAGGTTTTTTTATTATTATTTATTTTATTTTATATTGCATATTTTTCTAGATAATTCCAATTTTCCATAAAATTTAGTTAAATTGCATTTTTTAATAAAATCATGTTTTTGAAAAATATACATATCTTGCGATTAAGACACATATCATGCGGTTGAGATACATGTCTTCCAATTAAGATTTAAAAAAGATATGTCTCTTATAGTTAAGATTTAAAAAAGATACGTATATAGTAGTTGAGATTTGGAAAAGATATACACGAAGATACGTATCTAGATTGTATCTTCAATATATCTTATAGTTAGGATTTAGAGAAGATATCTTTTGATACATAGTATTTTTATAAAAAAAAAAAATCTTAATCAGGATTTTAAAAAAGATTTAGTTAGTTAGCATTTCTTTAAATTCAAGAAAATTAGATCTCTTAGGTTTTTTTTTTTAAAATAATAAATTAATAAATAAACGTAAACTTAGCTCAATTTTCGAAATGAAAAAAATCTACCCACTAAATATTTTATAAAAAATAGAACTACGATCGATTTGATTCCAACTAGCGGGTATATAGGTACCTTTGAGGCAACCATATAAAAAATATTTTCCTTTTTCTAAAAAAATTCATAATACAAAAATCATTTTAATTATCTTTTGCTTATTTGTACATATTTTAATATTTTTAGAAAATTATAAAAATAAAAGCTTATTAGTTTTTCTTTAGTTTTTTACATGGTGACTTAGTTTTAACAAGTTAGCTCCCAATTCTAGTTTTGTCTGGTTTAATTTTCTAAAAGTCATTTTCTTAGAAAATCCGTAGGTTAGTGGTCAAATTAGGGTTTTCCCACCTAAAAACCCTAATTGCATTTTTACCAATTAAACTGGTTGGCGAGTCTAATTTTTAAATTAAAAAAAATATATTTCCTTAATTTAATGTTAAGTAATTTATTTTAAGCGGGCTGAGCTAGATATAAGTTAAATTAAGAAAACCAAAATAAGGCTTGACAATTGCAACTTTCAAATTCCTGCTTGCTCAAGAAACCATAAAGTAGGTGGTATGATACGTGTTGCCTCATTTATTATTACATCGTAGGCCTAATAATTGTTGGAGAGTTGTCAACTATCGGATTTTTGTCTCGAAACATGCATCAACAATTCGCGCCACTATCAAATTAGCACATCATTACCGTTAGAAACAAATTTGTAGTTATGAGAATAAGCTGTTTGTATTTAAAGGACTTTTTAAAATCAGAATTCATTTCTATACAAAGTCACAAACAAATTTTCTTGCTTTCTTGTCTTCACTCTCAAGTTCTTCAACTTCTGTGATACCACTCTTCATAACCATTCAGGTATGGATCATATGTTGTCCGTTGACTTGTTCTCTCCGATTTCGAAGCAATGGAAACTAAGACCACTTTTCCTCCCCAAATAAGGAGCGAGACAGTGTGTTCTTCTGGTAGCTCGGTTGATAGTATTGAAGAAAGGTAGGATAAACTCACTCGGATAAATGCTCTTGTTGTGGATAATTATCCTAAGGACGAAAAGGGAGATCCTTAGCTAGATATCTGTATAACAACATAGCCTACTTCCAAAACTCTCCAAATGGAACTGTTAGTTTTGCCGATAGAGTTCTTGTCACAAAATATAACCAATATTGGCAAGATCTTCTTGGAACGTAGAATTTGAGGAGGCCAAGAGAGGAGGAGAGGATATGTTTCCTAAGGGAGCTCGAGTTCCATATATACCTAAAATATTTAGATTTTAAGTTGTGCTTCCCTTTCTTGGCTTTTATGAAAGGCTTCTTCAACTACTTTAGAGTTGCATTGAGTATGCTCCCATCCAACACATATCGACTTCTAGCGGCTTTTGAGATAGTTTTCAAAGAAGTCGAAGTTAGGGCTATGCCTCAACTGTTTTAGTTTTTCTTCACGATTAGGAGGCAACCTAACAAATGATACTTTACTGTTGCAAGGCATGGGCAGAAGCTCATGGATGGGCTAAAGTCCAAGATCCACAAGTGGTATGACAAATTTGTGTCGATAATGTCTGATGGTGAGCTAGACTTCTAGACTCAATAAACTGAGCCAATCTGCACTAAAGATATAGATCTGATGTTGAATGATGCAGTAGAAAATACAAGAAAGGAGGAAGAACAAATTGTTCTTCTAGGATGCTAAGAGAATTATACGGTGTTATGAAAGCGGAGATCCAATCTTTTCTAAAAGAGAAGGTATGCTAATGAGTTACCACTGTACTGAGTATAGTTATAAGAGGAATGTTGTTCTCACGACTTAAGGGGAGAATTGTTGCCTTTGAGTCTTGTTCAATACGAAGAATGTAAGTTTATTTTTTTCCTATGTTAATATTAACTTATTTGCTCATGTTGCAAATATAGGTGTTGGTGAGGTAAATCCTACCAAGTTATTAGCCTAAGCTAAGGCTAAGAAATCAAAAGCGGACAAGAGGGCAACTACAGTAGCCACTACTAATCAGCCTGCTATCGTGAAGAAAATGGAAAAAGAAGACACATCCAAGCAGGCGATAGCATAGAAGAAGACCTTAGAGCCATTCAATAAGCGAAAGGAGGGCGAGAAAATGGTGTCGACTGAGGTCCCTCATTTTATGGAGCCTCCGATCAAAAATATTCAAACTTTTATCTAGCCAAGAAAGGTAGGCTAAAAGAGCCAAACTCGTAGTGAAGTCGAGGATGCCACTACCATCGAAAGGTCATCATTGGTGTTAGAAGCAGCACCTAGTGTTGATAAGAGATCGAGAAAGGAACTCACCAGCTAACCACTTGCTAAAAGGTTTAAGGGTTTGGACAAATGGACGAAGGAGGTAATACGGTCCAAAGCTCTCAGTATCACCAGCGCTAAATTTGTCCCCAACAAAGAGGTTGATGAGTACTTCGTCCCATATTAGAGCCAAAATGTTTTGGATATTGACTTGGCCCTAGGCAACAGGACAAAATCTTTAGCCTTGATGGAAGGAATTATTCTTCCATAGGACAAAGAGATTGCCAAGAAAGATGTCAACAGGGTCGGTAGTTGCAATAAGGCCCATATCGTAGCCAAGTTATATGACGTGAGTATCTATATCCATCTTTATAACTATTGAATTTACTCAATTGCTGATATTTAGTTTCCTTTTCAAATGAGTAGCCACATTTTGATGGCTTTAGATGAGACTAATAGAGAGACTAAAAAGGTAAGATCCATAATAGTCTTCATGGATTCTGTCGAGTCATTTCAGGTACTTATCATATTAAATGAAATTGTTGTAGAAAATTAAGGATACAGATAATGCATTCAAAGCCTAGACTACTACTGCCAAGAATATAAGGATAGGGGCCAAGATAGAGGCGAGAAAGCTCCAAGAAAACCTTGCTACCAAAAAGTTGGCACATACCCTTACTGCCAATGAAGTCTCAAAAAATGGAAGAACAGTACAAAGAGTTTGAAGGCCTAAAGGAGGAGTTACAAAAAAAGAAAGAAGAGTGCTGGAGAGTGGGTTGAACTCTTTGTACTATGAGGGATGAGGAAGACAAGCTCAAAATGTAGATTAAAGAGTTTGAGACCAACAACTCGAACTTATAGAGTTGTATTACCCTGATTACAATCTCTCCTACCTCGACTTTATCGACATTGATGACAAAGTCAGTAGTGCTAACGAAGACGATGAAGATGGGGCAAGTACCAAGATTGTTAATGAGGGTAATGATGAAGCTCATGAGAAGAATCCAAGGGAAGACAAAGAACATCTATCAAAATTAATTTCCTATGAGTAAAAGGAGAAATCTACTAGCTTTGAGACCTTAGGTACTAAGAAAGAAGCTTGCTCGGAGAAAACCTTAGCCTCCGATCTAAAAATTACTTTTGTTGACTATGAGGATAGGTCTTAGGATTTTCTTTGTATTCATTGTTCATTACTTTCTCTACTAGGTCGAGTGTTTGTAATCAATACTTTATCGAATGAAAAGTATCCTTCATATTAATTGCTTTAAGTACGTTTTATTTCATATATCATGCTTTTCTGGTATGTATGATGTACATTTTTTATTTTACATGTTCTTATTTGTTAGCATCTTTTATATCGTATAATAAGTATTTCTTGGCATGTTTTATTTTACATACCTAACTATTTCTCGGCATGTTTTATTTTATATGCCTAATTATTTCTGGCATGTTTTATGTTATACACCTAATTATTTCTGGTATGTTTTATTTCATACACCTAATTATTTCTCTATATGTTTTATTTCACACACCCAATTCGTGCTTCTTTATAGACTTTGTCCGTTAGCTGTTTTGAGATGTGGAATAGCCGCATTACTCAACTGTAAGATTAATTTATGCAATTCATTAATTGTGATAAGCTAAAACTTAGGTCAATTCATTTGGCGTACAGTTTAAAACTCATTAACTTAGCGGTCATAACAAGAACAAGAAACATAATGAGACTTCAAATACAATTCTCATAAAAAAAAAGTATTGTAGTCTTACAAGTAAGTTAGTTGTCGCCAAACAAGTGGAAATAAAAATCATCTAACAAATCAATTGAAATATAATTTCAAATTCTCGGCATTCCATGCTCTAGGGATGATGGATCCATCCAACCTTTCTAGTTGATAGGCCCCTTTGCCAACGACTTCCCGAATCTTAACATGATCCTCCTAATTCACACTAAGCTTCCCTTAACTCACTCACTAGCTAGTAGCTTCCATCTTCTGGCAAACCAGATCTCCAAGTTTAAAGACCTTATGCTTCATTTTCTGATTATAATACCTTGTCACTCTATGCTGGTATGCCGTAACCATAGCTCTTGCAATATCTAAAATTTCCTCAATGGTGTCCAAATTCACTATTAATCCAACTTGATTAGCCATAACGTCAAAATTCTATGTCCGTAAATTTGGCAAGTCCAATTCAATCAACAACACAACTCCCGTACTGTATGTTAACCTGAGGGGCATCTCCCCAATTGTAGTTCTATAGGTGGTTCGATACCGGCATAAAACATTCGATGGTTCATAGGCACATTTCCCTCTAACTTGATCTACTTTCCATCTTAAGCCGTGCAAAATGACCTTGTTTACGGCTTCAATTTATCCATTCGTTTGAGGGTGTACCACGGATGTATAGTAAAGGTGAACACCGTATTTCTCACAAAATGCCTGGAACTTATTTTTATCAAACTGCAGGCCATGAAGATAGGGTTGTGATATGCCACATTTGTACAGTTAACCATTAATTACCGTATAGTTCACGGCCTAGTAAGCTAATCATTGCACTCCTTTCTTATCGTCAAGGAGAGTACCGTCTCTTAAATAATCCATTAAGAGATCCATTCAAGATTCTTCTCTCGAGCAAGGAGCTAACTTAGAGCTCTACGAAAGAGCGGATAAACTTTTCTATAGAAGAAATTCGACAAAAAGTTTGTCATTCAAATCGGGGAATGCCATACTAGCTAATTTTGACAACTTATTGGCCACAATGTTCTTGCTTCTCAAAATCTTATGGATGGAAAAAGATTGAAATTTTTTTGCAAGCGTTTATACCATTAATAGGTACTTGCTCATCTCTTCTTCCCTTGTTGCATAACTTCTTATAACCTGATTCACCACTAATTGTGAATTAGAGTACACTTTAAGTTCCTTGACACCAATCTCTTTTGCCTATTTCAGTCCGATAATCAAAGCTTCATACTTTGCTTAATTGTTGCTAGCCGGGAATCCAAATTTTAAAACATAATGAACTTTAACATTATGAGGGCCTTGAAGAACAAGGCTTACACCACTTCCTTCTCTCATCAAAGAACCATCCATATAAAGAAACTAAATAAGTTTCTCGACAACCTCCATACAATCTTCCTCACCAACGAATTTGGCTACAAAATCTACTAGCACTTGAGCCTTTAGTGTCGTTATGGGTTTATACTGTACACTATCGGCATTTAGCTCTAGGGCATATTTCATCATTTTCCCAGAAGAGTTAAGCCGTTGCAATGCTTGCCGCAATGGCTAATTAGTGAGCACTATGATTTGGTGAGCCTTAAAATATGGCTTCAACTTCCTTACCAAGAGAACCATGACTAAAACAAATTTTTCAATTTTTGTGTATCGAAGTTCTGGCCCTTGCAAAACATGACTCATGTAATAAACGGGTTAATGCTCTTTACCGTCAGTTCGAACCAATATAAAAGAAAGAGCTCAACAATTGACTGATAGATATAAATATAAATTCTCTCTTGAAATGGGTGTTGAGATTATTGGTGGTGAAGTAAGGAATTCTTTAAGATCATTGAAAGCTCTCTTATAATCGTCGTACCACTTGAATTCTTTAGGATTCTTTAAGATTTTGAAGAATTCCGTGCACCTATCCGCACTTCTCGATACAGATCTATTGAGGGTGGCTATTCATCTTATTAGTTCATGTACTTCCTTGATCGTGTGAGGGGATTTCATGTTCCTTATCACCTCAATCTTTCTCGAGTTGGCCTCAATGCCGTGCTAAGTAACCATGTATGCTAGGAATTTTCCTGATGTTACACCAAAGACACATTTCTATGGGTTGAGTTCTGTGCTATATCTCTTCAATGTAGCAAATGTCTCCTTAAGGTCAGCAAGATGTTGACCTTCCTTCATACTCTTTACAATCATGTCGTTGATATATACTTCAACGTTTTTGTGAATCTAGGGTTTAAACATCTTAGTAACAAGTCTCTGGTAGGTTAAATCGGCATTTTTCATCCCAAAGGGCATCATCATGTAACAATACGTTCCAAAATTGGTTACAAAAGAAGTATGAACTTCATCTTCCTTATCCATCTTGATTTGGTCGTATCTAAAGAAAGCATCCATAAAAGAAAGTAACGCGTGTCCAATGATTGCATCACCATCTGATCAATTTTTGATAGTGGGAAATAATCCTTGAGATAGGCCTTGTTGCGATCCGTGAAGTCTATGTACATTTACCATTTACCGTTAGACTTCTTAACTAATACACAATTGGCTAGCCAAGTTAGATAAGACTCTTCCCGGATAAATCTTACCTTCAATAACTTCTTGACTTCTTCTTCTATTGCTGATTGTCTCTTTAGTGCAAAATGCCTTTTCTTTTGTTGGACCACCTTCATACTCAGATCAATCTAAAGCTCGTGTACTATAACTTCTCTCAGGATACTTGGCATGTCTAAAAGGGACCACGTAAACATGTTAGCATTGGCTTGCAAGAACTTAATCAAACTTTGCCATATATCTACTAACAAGGGTCTCCCTATCTTGTTATTTTCCCAAGGTCATCTCTCAAAGAAATTTCCTCAATATCATTCTTGGCATTCTCTATGTCGATCAACTTGCCTTCTGGATAGATCTCCACCTAAAATAGCTCTTCTCATCTTAAGGCCCTCATATATAAGGACCTTGCCAATTGTTGATCCCCTTTGCATACACCGACTTTTGTGGGAGTAAGGAACTTAGCTTTAAGATGTGCAGTTAAAGAGACAATACCAAATAGATGCTAACACGACCATCCTATTATCATGTTATATGGGGACCAACTTTTAACGATGAGAAAGTCCACTTTATCCTCTACAACATGCTCGTCATTGTCAGTCTGTATCGGTAAAGAAATTACTCCGGCTATTTAGGCTGGTTGGTTGATGAAGGCATATAAATCATACTTGTAAGATCTTAGTTGTACTTTGATCTTGGGTCTTATCTAGTTCAATGCATGTTGAAAAATGATATCAGCCGAACTTTTTGTGTCAATAAGAATCTTTTTGACTTCGAAGTTAGCAACTCTTGCACTAATAACTAGTGCATCATCATGTGGTCTTTAGATGCCTTCAAAGTCATCCTCCATGAAAGAAATTGTGTTGTTGATCCTAGCCTTCTTGTCTTAGATGTTGCAAACATAATTTTTGGCATTCGTCAAGCTTGAAGAGCTTGATTGGCCTATAGTAGGTCCGTTGATAATGGTGTTGATCACTCCGTTAGGTGCTCTGTTAGGATTTGCCTCTCTTATATCTCTCTCAGCCACAGTTAGTCGAATGTTATTCTCTTGCTCCTTACGTCTCCTTTGGGACGGTCTTTCGATATTTTCAGCATCATAGCTAGGAATTTTCGCAAATGCTTACGTTAAATTGCATTCTCAATCGCATTCTTGAGCTAGATTCACTCATCTGTATTGTGACATTTCTCGTGGTGGAAGTCACAATACTTATTGGAATTTCTTCTTGAGGGATTTCCCCTTGTTCTTTCTAGCCACTACAAAGCGGCTCTCTGCCCATGTACCTCCATCAATATGTTCAAAATTGGACGATTGACTGGTTTATGGGATGAAAATGTTGGAATCCTTGGTGTCTTTCTATTGGCATTTGAACTTTGATTATTATCTGAGCTGAGTCTATCCTTTGCACTTTTTCTATCTCCTTTATTTTGATCGGCATCTTGCCAAGCCTTTATGTTATCTTCTCGACAGATGTATGAAATAGCTTTTGCTTTGAAATCAATGAAAGTTTTTGTCATTCTTTTTTAAAGCAAGAGTTGAGGGTCCCATCGTGACTTCGGCTTGCTTTTTCACTAACTTCGATAAATAAATTGAATCATTACTATCATCATTATTGTGATCACCATGCTTTTTGTTCTGATTTTGTTGAATACTATTATGAAGGAGATTAAGGATCTGTTCATGTTTTTTGTTTAACTCCAAGTTTTCCTTAGCCAAATCGAAGCATAATTGCTCAAGTCTAGCTAGTTGTTGCTCATCAGTATGTCGACTCTCCCCTTCATGGTATTGGGAAGAAGTGCCAACACTTACACTCTTGATCATTTTAGTTTTAGCCATGTGGGTGTGTTTAGGAAAAACAAACTGTACCAAATGTTATTGGTGAGTTTTGGGGGTTGAAAATATCCTGTAAAGATAACAAAAATACTTGGTACCAGGGCCAGTCCAGTGCGGTCACTCTAATGCCTAAGTCAGTAAATAGGAATGAGAAGGATAAAGTAAAAAGGCTAAGAGTTATTAGATGTCTCTTATAGAGTTTCTTTTCCGTATTTATAAGAGATTGTCACGTTTGAAGGAGTAGTTATTAAAATAACTATTGAGACATGTAGAAGCTTCTTAATTATATATTCCTTGAAATGTAAGGAGAGTAGACAATCATGTAATATAACCATGCTTGTAATAACTATTCTTGCCATGAATTTGAATTCAAATCAGCGACGAATTTGTGTTACTCGGTGTAGTGCTGAGAATGTCAACTACTCGGTATGGTGCCGAGAATATAGATTGCATGGCCTGTTAGTAGCCAAATGGGCAAGTAAGACAGGTGAACGAAAATTGATTATCAACATACTTCATTACATTGGGCAACTGATTATGAGTACTTAGTTAGCATAGGACTTGATGAGCATGACATCTTTAGAGGGCATGCTAAGATGTCATAATTGAAGAATTCATTTTGTTGCTTGCCTATAGGTACAAATGATGTTACCATTATGGGGTATATAGGTTGCATACATATTATAATTGATGGGTAGAGTTGTTTTTGTTGATATATCCTTTAACCTAGTTCATTTAGAGTTATGGAGGGATATGCTTAGAGGTTAGCATGCTTAATTTAGTTATATAAAAATCTATGTCATGCTGCCAATGCTTACACTTTAGAGATGGGGGGTGCAATGATACTCTTATAGTTTTGGGCATAGGATAGGTTTTCCAACATTATACCTCTTCCTTACCAAACGTATCTCCCATAAGATGGACCATTAGAACATCATTGGTATGCTGAGTTTGATATTTCACAACTACTAATGTATGTAATAATTTAATATCATGATGCCTTAGACCAATAGACTCCAAAGTGTGTATGTTATGTTATTTACATTGATAATGTTTTCTTTGCACATTTAATGCTTACTTAAAACTTTCTTGTGCATGTTACTATGATGCCTTACTTTGTTGACATATTAGGTTCATTGCCCCATTACTATTGGGCTATCAATGACATTTAGCTTACTTATATACCTCTTATATGCTTTCATTTAGTGGAGTGACACCTTTTAGATTAAGTTGTTTGATAATTGGGTAGGAGTAAGGGATCCCAATGAATTGTAAGACATTGGTCAGCCTCCATAAGATTAACTTAAGAGAGAAGACTGATGAGGATTAAAGGAGGCATCATGCAGCTTAGATTAGCATGTAAGAGGAGTAGAGATCTATGGTTCCAACTTCATTATGACAATACATGGCTAGATAAGCTTGTTCCTAAGTTCCATGAATCATATCATAGTTTTTGCAAATGTTACATTGGACAAAGCTATATTGCATTTATCTTAAGACTAGTATAAATGGTAAAGCTCTAGCATCTACCACTTTTCATTGACAAGCTATGTGCCTTTTCTAGTTGATTAGAATTTTCCTTACTAAATCATCGTTAATAGAAGTGATGTCGGGTGTTATGGTAGACTTGTAAATGAGCATACTATGTTTGTTTGTAGTAGTGATACTAAGATGGTTAATATTTTTACTTTTCTTTTTTCATGTAGGTAGAAGCTTTGGAACATATTAGGATTGCCAACACCGTCTAGGAGGTATGTGATATAGTAGTTGCTATAAGACATCTCCTTTATGGCCATGGAGGTATTACATCATTCTTCCCCGATCATCTATTATACAGCTAGAGATGACTCTAACCTATAAAATCCAAGGTCGAAGGTATGACCATGGTCATGTTAAGGGTTGTCACTAGGATCTAATACTAGAGCAGTCTCTTAGTCATCATCTAGATCCTAACAGTCATTTATCCCTAGTAGATAAGGATTCCTTAGAGTTTGATACACCTATTATAGATCTACCTATAGCTATTATGGTTACTTTACCAACTCTTCATAAGGAAAGACCAACACCATTTGATAAGGGAGAGGGAATCACACTAATAGAACCCCAATTCATTTCATTAGATGAGCTACCATTACAGGCCTAGACCGATCATTATGTAGTGAGACCAGGTAGCTATTTCCATATTGTAGATACTTTAGGGAGGTATGGGTGAGCACACTTTGAGAGGAGACGTCGAAGGAGAGATTAGGCACATTTTATATAGTGCTTAACTTGTCTATGACTAGTTATTATACTTTTGACTTCATATATAACACGTATGGACTTTTATTGTTTTGAAAAGCTATATAATTTGGTTAGATGAAAGATTTATGATTTAATTGTAGATTTACTTTTATGGTTTAAATGTTTGTAATGGGTTTTTGATTTAGATTACAAGGTCATTGATTTGAGAATTATTTTGAAGTTTGTGATGGCTAACAATTTGTATGAAGTGGTGATCTAAGTTTGTATCAAGTGGTGATTGGTATTTATAGTGTCGACGGAGCGAGATGCTATGGAAATCACATTTTTGTAATTTCTATCAAGTATTATTTTTATCAATAGTAATTTGTATCAAGTGGTGTGATCTATCATCCATATCAGTATGTTGGTAATTGTGGAAATCGAATGTATAACATATGCTTTACAAGTCACATGCATGAGATGTGATTTAGAAATAAATTGCATAAAGAACATACAGTTTCTTTGTAATTAACCTTACTTTGCATGCAAGATCTACGGTGCTAAGGGCTCGAGCAATATTGCAGCTACAAAATGTGATTTTGTAATGGTGTACACAAATAAGTTTGGTTGAACTTGTATTTTAAGAAATAATCTACCCATAAAGAGTTAATCAATTATTTTTCTTCAAAAGTGCAGCTTTGAAAACTTTTTAATTAGGAGCGAAAGAAATTAAGAGAAATTATAAAAAGAAGCCTATATTATAGGGAAAGAAAAAAAATACAAAAGAAAACCTAAAAATATCAATATTAAGAAAATATTCTCAAGACTATAATACTTGAAATAGTCTCTTGAAGAATTTGATTTCAATTTTAACTAAAATTGTATATTTAAAAAGCGGTTTCAAATAGTATAATGAAAATCCTATTTTGAAAAAGCAATTTTAGTTTTTAATAGTGTTAGATGGTCATAAAAAAGGTGATTTCAAGTGTCGTAATCGTGAGATTATTTTTTCAAAAGATATTTTTAAGATGTTTTTTCGTTTTTTTCTTTTTTTCTTTTTCCCTGTATCTTACTTATCAAAAGCAGTTTAGATGAAAATATATTTAAATAGCTGTTTAGAAGAAAGTATTATTTAAAAATCATAGAGGTATAAAATCCGTTTAGAGAAATCGGGATCTCGGCAGAACCAAAATTGTGCCAACCCATAGAAAGCAAGTCGCAGTACAACAACAAATACGAATCCATTTCATTGTTAGATGTTGTAAACTTGCCACAGAGGGAGGGGGAGAGAGAGAGATGGCGTCGTCGGATTCCGATATTCCGTGTTGCGGAACAAAGTTCTCCTTGTACGTAATGGTAATCATAGGTCTGGTATGCTTCGCGGGTCTCATGGCTGGTCTCACTCTCGGTCTCATGTCTCTTGGACTCGTCGACCTCGAAGTCCTCATCAAGTCCGGTCGTCCTAAGGATCGTCTTTATGCCTGTACAAACACACTCTCTTTCTTGAGCGTTTATCTTATCTGTTTCTTTTCTTTTCTTTATTCCTTTTTTTTTTTTTCCTTTGAAATTTTAGTTGGTTTTGTAAGGTAAGGTTACAAACTTAATTGAACCTCTTTGTCCAGACACATGAAGAATCTGAATTAGTATGTGTGTGTATATATATATTCCTCCCCCCGCCCCCACACCTATTTTGGTATGGCCAATTTGATGTGATTAGATTGCTATTTTTACTTAATTTGACTGAAGTGGACTACCTCTAGTGTCAAGTAAACTTAGGACACAGTTTCGCATGCTATTCGCACTTCTTTTGTAATTCATTATCGCTAACAAGCTGTCAACCTGACCGTGGTCAGGGAATTGTGAAAAGGTTCTAGCGTTTTGGGATAATTGTTATTATCACGACATGATAGATATCTCTCTATTCGCTATGATTGTGTAAATTATTGTTTTAAGCTAGATTTTTGAGTTCAA
The DNA here is from genome assembly GCA_024138015.1 of Lumnitzera littorea. Classification (NCBI taxonomy): domain Eukaryota; kingdom Viridiplantae; phylum Streptophyta; class Magnoliopsida; order Myrtales; family Combretaceae; genus Lumnitzera; species Lumnitzera littorea. The sequence continues at coordinate 85,887,272 of JAMXBB010000012.1, forward strand.
TCATTTGATGTATTGCAATTCAGGGTTGGTTATCTCCTTTTCCGAGTAGTGGTGGTGACTTATATCTAAACTGATTAATAATAGTAGTAGGGAATATATTGAATTAATTAAACATCATAATTAATTAATTTATTCTGTAAGTTTTATTGATTTGTCATATTTGGGATATACTTGTAGAGTTTGTTGTTAATTTTCAGTATTGTCTTCTTGATGTCGTTTTAAATAGTATTATGCTATCGAGTCCTATTGTCTTGTCTGTCAAGGATTGCTATATTCATTTCGATTAGTATGGTTCATACCACTTAGGTCTTGATAAATCATGTTGTGATTTCCTTTTTCTCTAATTTTGTTGCTAGCAAAAATTTTTCCTGTTGTGAAGAATCAGCATCTTCTGCTGTGTACACTTCTGCTTGGCAACTCTTTGGCAATGGAGGTACTTTATCTCTTGCTGCACCTGAAATGAGTAATCAATGCTCTTGATTCTTTCCCTTTTAAGGAACTGTGATTGCTTCTGTTTTGCTGATGATGTAGGCTCTCCCCATTTTCTTGGATAAGCTAGTCCCTCCCTGGGCTGCTATTTCGATATCGGTCACCCTTATCCTCATGTTTGGAGAGGTATAGGAAACTAAGTTGTATTTTATATCTTTAATTTTCATCATCGGGTCTTTGTTTTGTTGCTGCATAATGTGTTTGGTTTATGCAACAGATACTGCCACAAGCAGTCTGTACTCGCTATGGCTTGAAGGTTGGAGCACTCATGGCACCACTTGTTCGTGTTTTGCTTGTGCTCTTCTATCCGATAACTTACCCAATTAGTAAGGTATGTGCATTGTCTGGGAACTAGTAGATTGTAATTTTATTGGGACCTGCAGTTTGTTCAAGAATGTGCTGCCAGTGTGCAGGTGTGATGAGTATCATTTTATAGAAAGGAAATCAGAATACCTTTTGGAGGGAAAATGCCATGAAATGCTAAATGCTAAAACAAGATTATTTGAACATTTCAAAAGACATCCTAGCACCCCTTCTTTCAACAATCATGCTTGGTAACATCTACTCATGCCATTTTCAAATACACGTCTTGAATGCATTGTGAAAGTTACATTTTGAAGTCTTCTTTAATTCATTGGTTTCTATATTTGCTAAATCTTAGTCACTGCCATAAAACCCTTGCTCTTATGTGTTGTTGCAGGTTTTGGATTGGATGTTGGGCAAGGGGCATGCTGTCCTCCTGCGGAGAGCTGAACTTAAAACTTTTATGAATTTCCATGGAAATGAGGTATGGGTATTAAATCTTTGACATATATGTTTCTCTTCTTAGCTGTTTCATAAACTTGTCCTTATGTGAATGATACTTTCAACAAATTGCCAATCATCTCATCTTGCAATCTTTCCAAGTATTTATGATGGAATGCATCCTGGTGGCTAATGGTGCACTTAGTTAGGAATTAGGATTGATGGTGTGCATGCTTATTGCTGGCTGTTTTCTAGGCTGGCAAAGGTGGGGACTTGACTCATGATGAGACTACTATCATTGCTGGTGCACTTGAGTTGACAGAAAAGACAGCAAAAGATGCCATGACTCCTATACAGAAGGCATTTTCTCTTGATCTGGACTCACCTCTTAATTTGTGGGTTGACTGGCTTCTTGAATTTTCATTACCTCATGTATACATTTTGCTTTCTGTATTTCATGTCTTGTTAAATCTGTCAATGCAGGGAGACTTTGGATGCAATTATACAAGTGGGTCACAGTAGAGTTCCAGTATATGCTGGCAACCCAGAGAACATAATTGGAGTTATTCTTGTAACTTCATCTTCATTATAAAGTCACGATATATTGGAGTTGTTTATTTATGTTGTTTGTATATTTTGAAGAAACTGATTTTCTGTACATATGTAAACACCTACATTTGCATAGGTACTTAAATGAAAATCGAACGCCCAGAATCTGTAGGTTAAAGTACCTTACATGTACTGTGGGTAGTTGACTTCAGCATGAAGAACATAAAACCTTAAATAGGGATGACTTTCGACTATGGTGAAATTTAAGTTGCTATGACTGTACTAATCCAGTAGAAAGAAAAAGGGGAGGAAAAAAACAATGAAGGAAAAAAAGGGGTAAAATGTGAATAGACCCTGTTATCTTTGAAGTGGTTAGACCTCCAAATCATTAAGAAAATGCTTTTTGGTTACCAGCTGACCATTTTACTCTTTAAAAGATACCTTTAGTATTTTTTTTTAATTATTTTATCTAAGGCACAATAGTAAAATATGATCCAGAATCATGTTTTTAAAGTTTTAGGGTTCTCTTTGCTCAATTTCAAAATTAAGAGGTGTAAGTGCATGTGGAGCAAACATAAGTAGTTATATTTGCAATTTCTGCCCCACGTGTTTCACCAGGAGAGTTTTAGTTGCTTGTCCTCTTGATGCGAGTGTCATATGAACCTTGCAGGTTAAAAACCTCTTAGCTGTTGATCCACAAGCTGCAGTTCCCTTGAGAAAAATGATCATCAGAAAAATCCCTCGGTATTATCTTTTCTAGTATGTAATTTTGTTAAATTTGCTAGACATGCTGACCCTTTTAGACTATGCTTGTTTTGTTAGAAATTGATCTGCGTGCTTTGCTTATTCCCTGCAGGGTTTCGGAAGACATGCCTTTATATGACATTCTGAATGAATTTCAGAAGGGTCACAGTCACATTGCAGTTGTCTATAAGGATCTGAATGCAAAAAAGGATTTAGCAAAGGAAAGTAAGGAGGCCCAAAAGCTTGAGTTCAAGGACAGCTGCAAGCAACAACATGGTAAAAGCTAAACCTCATAGACAAAACCTAATTATCTGCAGAATTTATTTTCATCCGACCACTCACTTGTCCATGGTTTTTTCTGCATGTAACTTGTACATCTGGCTTAGTTTTTTTTTAGAGTTTTTAACTCAATCCATGCTTCAAAATTTTAACGTTCAATTTTCATTGGCTTGGGCTTGGGCTCCATATATATTATTTTCATATTCCCCTTGAATATTGTTTACTCTTTGCAATCTGGGATTTTACAAACTTTGATATTGGTACTATAGATAATTATGCAGTTGTCATGCTTCTTTAAATAGGGGCGAAATTGAAACCAGGCAATTCCCAGATGGTTGTGGGTGAAAACAGTGGAGCTGAAGTGAAGAAAAAGACTCCACCTTCGACTCCTGCTTTTAAGAAAAAGCACAGGGGTTGTTCATTTTGCATTTTAGACATTCAGAATCTTCCCATCCCACAGTTTCCACCTAATGAACAAGTAGTTGGTGTTATCACAATGGAAGATGTCATTGAAGAGCTGCTTCAGGTAATAAGCTTCCCTGCTAAATTTTTAGAATACTTACATACAAGAGTTAGAGATAATGCATTGTTGTCTAGCCCTGGTTCGATTCTTTGTGTTGCAGAATAACAATTAGAAATATGCGTATTGATTGAATATGATCAACAAGTTCTTTGTCCTGTTTGCACGATGGTTCCTTAGATACTATTGCCGTTTCCCCATGATATGGTATGGCTGAGATTATTGATGAGGATTGCTCCTATATCTTTTCTGTCAAGACTTAAAAAAATAGTCTGCATGCTTGAGAATATATAAGACATTTGATGCTCTTTCTTAACGTGAAGAAAATTTTACCATGCTTTATTGTTGTTCTCTATGTAACTCTTGCTTATTTCAGGAGGAGATATTGGATGAAACTGATGAATATGTGAATATCCATAACAAGTGAGTTCCGATAACATGTCTTTTATACTATGTTTCTGTCTGTTCTGTTAAGGTTGCAACATCAACTTTTGTGCCCTTTCCTAATCGGGCTTTTATGTTTGAAAAGATCTATTTTGTTTGTTTGCCAGCTAAATAGCGGTAAATGGACAAACTTAAAAGCTAACCACCTATTTTATGGCCATAAATTGTGATAAAAGAAAATGCTTGAGTTAATTTACTATTTGGCTTATAATTAAACCCATTTTACATATATGATTAACGAATTACCTTTTGGTTGCAGGATTAAGGTCAACATGCAAGCGTCATATGAAAAGTTGCCCAGCATAAATTCATTAAGTTCGTCTGTGTCAACAACCCCCACTACAATGTCGCCAGTGACAACATCATCAATTTAATTTTGGTTTCCCTGATCTCTCTTGATGGCGGTTCCAGGTCTATTTAAAAAATTTACTCCTGCCAGTAAATCACAATAAGGCTAGGGTTACATATATTTCTTCAGGAGGTATTGAGGGAGTGCTAAGATTTCGATGGGCTTTGTATAACTATTGGTAGTTATGAATGATGGTTATTATTGAGCGGCAACCATGATTAATTAGAAAACATCAAGCAGTTTACCCAACTTCAAAAGTAAGGCTGGCATACGAGTGTTGTATAATAGAATGGTGTAACTTTAGTTCCACCGGACCCCATCTTCTTTTGTCTTTTCTCACAGGCTATGCAGGTGGACCATTTCAAAACTCAAATCTCAGGCGACTGCTGATTGGCTGTTCTACTTTACATGTATGGGGTTCCGTTAACCGTGGGCATACTCAGTGCACATCTGGTGAATGATGATGCAGGGGAAAAAAGGATGGAAAAGGAATTGGTGATATCAGTGTGGCTGCACGAGCTTGAATCGATGAATCTTTGATTCAGTCTGGTTAATTTTAATGTACCATTTGATCGGCATATTTTTATGTTTAACATTAGACAAATTGTTTAGTTCATTGACCATAAGTTATTGGACAAAAAAGCCTTGAGGTACTGGTCTGTACCGTATATTTGATGGTATGGTAAAACTTCTATAAATTAAAAAATTGGGCTATAAATTAATATAAGAAATTTTATTCATTTAGAGAGATATTTAATCGATAAATTAATAATTTATTAATTTAAGAAGTGTTTTTTCTATTTGCTAAATATAAATTTAATTACATAAAAAATCATTGTATATTGTTAATATATGTATTATATTTCTTAAATTAATTAAGAATGAAAATAAGTACATAAATGATATTCATTGTTTAATACCCAAACAATGTTTATTGTATTATAGGCTAATTAAATAAAGTTCAATATAAGCCAGCTACTTTTATGGATTTATTATACTATAACCAAATACATCTAACGTAAAGATGAAAGGAACCACTATATAAATGTAGAAAAAAATTCTTAAAATTATGAATAACAATGGCTTCTTATATAAAAGGTGTATAGAAATTAATCATGATTGATCAAATAGGTATAACGTTATGTGACCATAAGAGAGATCATTGCACGTGCACTCAAAAAGATTTACAGTAGTGATTGGATGAAAAATATCATTTGAAAGTTAGTTAAAGCATAATATTTAAATACTTTTAAGTGATCATTTAAGTATCTTTCAATTATTTTAGATTAAGGAGAGGATGCCAAATGACACAAATCATCAAAATTTCCAAACATGGAGAATGTTATTTATGTGATTGATTTAATATCAAGATTGTGTGAATATAATTGGGGAGCTAATTTTGAAGAAGGTAATGGAGATGGAGAAACTTTTATTCCCTCAATAACCCTTTGAGTATAACCTTTCTCAAGGTTGGTTGGAGAAGTTTAAATTAAAACATGGTATCAAGTCATTTTGTTGTTTTGGAAAGAGTGATTTAGTTGACACATGGGACATGGAAAAGAAATTGGAGTCCATAAAGGAAAAAATAGATTAATTCCTTATCAAAGATGTATAGATTAATTCCTTATCAAAGATGTCTTTAATATGGTTGAAATTGGTTTGTTTTATAGTTTACAAATTGATCATCCTCTTACAACAAAGTAACTTAAAGGAAGAAGGCAAGATAAAAAAAAAGTTTACAATTGTTATTTATAGTAATAAGGATAGCTTAGAAAAAGTTCCTTATGGATTATTGGAAAGTATGTAAAACCATGTTGTTTCAAGGATGTTAACATGAACGGCTTGTGTAAACCTTATAAAGTTTTTATCTGAACCTTAAATTAGACCTGAGTGCCATAAATAATTTCATAGGTCGATAAGGTTAGATAAATTAAAAATTTTATTAAATTATAAATTTGAATATATTATGAATAAGAAAAACCCTAGAATCTTAATCAAAATTTTAATCGCATTTAAAAACCTTCAAACCAGAAATCTAGATTTATAAAATATGTAAATATACCCTAAAAGTATTAAAACTCTAATAGAATACGATTACCGAATAATACAAATAATCGCATAAAATTATTAACGAATGAATAGAGATAACTCCCAAAAAAATTTATGAACTTAAAGAATAACAATTTAATTAACAAAATATATAAAATTACGAATATTACTTTATAGTTATTGATAATTCTATAATTTCTCATTTAGAAAAGTTAACATAATATTTTCTCTTTACTTTTCCCTTTCCTTTTACCTTTGTTCCTTTTTCCTCTTTCCTTCTTTTCTTGTTTTTTTTTTTTCCTTTTCTTCTACGTCTTTTTCCTTGCTACATGATTCAACTACAATTTGTTGCTTTATTTTTCCACATGTGATTAAATATGTGGAATAAGATTACAAGAGATAAGGTCTTAGTCAAATCAAATAATTATCCATCTTATCTTCTTTTTCTTTTCTCTTTTACTTCTTTTATTTTTTTCCTCTTTTAGTAGGCTGCACATGCATATAAACATTGTTACATCTTTTTTTTTACTTTACTTTTCACTTATAACACAAAAGAAACAATCACATACCTCCCCCTCTCTCAATTGTCCACTTTTCTTTCCCTTTTAATCTTCTTTTTCTTCTTTTTTTTTTTTTTCCTTAAGTCATCAATTTGCAACTTGTTTTATAACCTACTTCAACAGTCTTTTGCATCAAATCTAAGAGGAGAACGAGGAGCTCTTGGTTTACAAGCTTTAAGACACCAAAAGGAGTATTTAAGTAGTATGTATATTGTATTTAATTTATTTTGTAATAGTCATTTACATGTTCTCTTGGTTATACATATATCTTATAGAAATTCTTATATTTTAGGGATATGTACTGAAATCTATATGTATTTCTTTTTATTTTTATTATTGTAAGAAGATTTCATGTACACATGGAAAAATAAGTAAAATTAGTATTTTCTTATGTACATGTGTTCATATATGTATCTAACTAATTAGGTATATAATTATATATAAATATATGTTATAACTAGTTGTGTAATCATATGATACTTAGAAATATATGTATATATATGCATATATAGTATGGATGTTTATTTATTTTCATTATTTTTATACATATATATACATATGTATATGTGTTTGATTATATATATATATACGTATAGTACATATACATATGTATATTATATAGTATATTTAGGTTTATATGGTAAATTTACATATGTACATATGCATAAATAAGATAAGAAAACTTAAGTATAGAGGTATATATAAAAGTATAAAAATACATATACTAGTAGTATAGTATAATTTTAAGTATATGTATATACCTAAATAGTATATGTACAATATATAAAATACTAAATCCCTAATGAAAATGAAAATAATGTTAATTTACAAAATTTAATAAATTATAATAATAGATAAATAAATATAACTATTATTTAATATCATGGAAATTGGAAAAATATGAAAATCATAAAATAACACTTGGACCAATGAGGAGCTACCATGTCAGCATTTTAATTTAAATAATTAATTTTGCAAATTAAAATTTATTATAATAAAATAATAATAATTAATTAAATAGAAAATGATAAATATGGCAAAAAGAGGTTTAAATGTGAATTTTATCTTAAAATGTTAAAATAAGAAATTAATTATAAAATAGGTTTAAAAATAAGAAAATATAAAATTTATATATTTATCAAATCATAAATCCATGAAGAAAAGCTTAAAATAATAATTTATAAATATTTAAGTTAAAATAATAAAATTTGTAATATTTTTAGACCATTACGAAAAATACAAGTTGCAATATCTGAAACAGACCCTATTATGTGAAAATATGTCCGAAAATGATAAAAATTGACTATAAGTTCATAAAAATTGGAATTAGAACGAAAAAGTTATACATAATTAACCAAAAAGCTCGAATATAGGATTTTATATTAATAGATAGCTAATTTAGGTAGTTAGTACTAGATATATGAATAGTTTAGTTATTTCACATAAATATTTATTATTTTTTACATTCCTTATATTTCAGGTGATCCCTATATGAATATTGATCTACCCATGGATTACTATGATTTGCGATTACTATTATCGTCGAGTAAGTACTCCTAATGATTCCATACATGTTTGTGTTTGTCGTTAGTAAATTTTTAATCTTATTGATAAATGACTTGATGTGTGGGGTTGGGGGTATGCACGTGATTGATGATTATATATTGTGTGAAAATACTTTAATTTATGAAATGGAATTGGTTATTGCATTATAGTTACCTATAGAGAATTGGTTGTTTGTAATATTGGCTGGTCATACAATAATTGAACTTAAGTATATTTGGCTTAATTAAATTAAACTAAGTAATGCATAAACATGCATCACATTTTAATAATTTTGGCTATCCATGTAGGGGTTGATTATATAATTATGATTAAAGTGTTTAGTACGGTGTACTCGTACAATATGACCTTACCTTAACCTATAGGATTACTAAGCATTAGAGGTGTTGGAGGTACCAATCCCCTAGCTAAGGGTCGAGTCTAGAGGCTTTTGTATAGGGATGAGTGTAGATTGTGAAAGCCCACTCATAATCATATTTAGAACTTAGTTTTATTTAAAACTGAAAATGAATATATCATTTTATTTTTTCAATATGAAACGTAGTATTTAGTAGTTATATAAGTTCAGGTATGATACCTAGATCTGATTTGTATTGTGTATACTCAAACCCTAATTTAAGAAGGTGTTAAATTTGAGTTGCATGCAATACTTAGTCACTTGTATGTATTTGTGTGGCATTCTACTTATTTATGCTTTCATATGTTTGAATATTAACTGTTGAATAATTTGTTTGTTGTATAGTTGAGGGATAGCTTACTAAGCTTTATAGCTTATACCTCTATATATTGCTTTTGTAGGAGGATTTCTTTGTTACACTTAGTTGAGGTATGCTTAAGGTTAATAGGAAGCCCTTAGGATTGTGTGAGTTTAAGCAAAGAGTTGAGAGAGTTTACTATAGTAGACTCTCATATAAAGACTTATTATATGATATTTCATATTATTCAGTATATTTGTTAGCTTATACAATAGTACATTAAAGACTTAATGTATTTGTTAATATGTATTATAGTTATATTATGAAATTTCATGTTAATAAAACTATGTTGTGATATTATTTGTGCCTGCATAACTCTTAGGTAATTAGTTGTAATAGTAATCTTTTTTGTCGTATGAAGGATTGTCGATTGGAAGGGTAACCAATCTATAGTCCTTTATACGATATACGACACTTACCATAACTAAGTCACCCCTTGAGTCGTGATAGGTTAAATTGTCAATATTGTGCTAACAAAAAAGCATGGATCATTAGTGTGCTTTTTAACGAATATGTTTGTTGGCTAGAACGAATATGTTTGTTGGCTAGAACAAATAATGCATGGTAGAAGAATTTCGTTAGTGGTAGATAATCGTCCTACTCATCTAAGAAATATTGAAAGGCTATGAAATGTCAAGTTGTTTTTTTTTTCCTCACCTAATATGACATCAAAAATCCAACCATGTGACGTTGAGATAATAAAGACTTCCTATACACACTACTGTTGGAGATTTTATCATAAGATGTTGGAAGGCTATAAGTTGGGGCAATTTGATCTAGAAAAGATTAACATTTTAGATGCCATCAATCTTGCAATCTTAGCTTAGATGATAAATGTTCAACAAGAGACAATAGCAAGTTGTTTTTGACACTGCGAAATTTGTTTAAGGGATGAAGCAACTTGAAGGAACTTAAATGAAGCAATTTTTGAAGAAGGAATTCATGAGCTTGAGAAAATGATTATTGATCTCGGTTGCCATAATAAAATCAATGTCAATCACCTATTAGGTAACTTAGGTGAAAATGATGAATGTTTAAAGGTCTAAAGCTTGGAGCAAATTGTGGCTAGTTTCATTGAAAATCTTGTTAAGGATGAAGTTGAGGATGATTCGATACCTTTAGAACTAATCATGTAAAAGAAAGCACTCATAACCGCAACAACTCTTTACAATTTTTTGTTATAGTTCAAGAACATGGCATCAGAGCTTTTGAATGCAATGAGAACAGTTAGAGATGAAACCCACTTAGATTTACATTTCAAAAAAAAAAAAGAAAATCAACAATGGATTCATATATTTACTAAATTGTCCTAGTTGTGTTTGTAATTTTTGAGAATTATTAATTTATGATATTAGTAGGACTATAGTGTTGACGGTCGATCTTTGGACTAAGCTTACCAAAGAGCTTGACCGGTATAGTATTGAAGCCTTGCTAGCTTGGATGAAGGCTAGTCCAGTGTCCATTCGAACTTTACCTGGCCAGCTCAGGCTAACCTTGAGTACTCCTAAAGCCTTACAATAGAAGCTCTCACCTCCTACCTCCTATTCTTAGGAGGAAGGGTTGTTTCGATCTTGATGACTGCTTTTGGAGAGCATATTGGTCAACATGCCGAGTACACACATTTTCCTCACCCCTTTCTCTCTCTCATCATTAAATACTGAATGATCACTTGATATACAACCTATTACCTAGCTACTATAGTAAGGTGGCCACTCTTCGTTGATGTGACAAGCTCATCTCCCAAGCCTCCACTAACCAGTAGAAGGTTAGTAGTCTTTTCTCATACTGATAACACCGTCCCTTTGGATTTCATGCTAGCTAACCCCCTTTTGTCACATATCTGAGTAGGTTAAATCCCTTAACCTATAAATAGGAGTAAGTCCTCCAAGTGAAGGGGCTTCCCTCTTTTAGCTACTCTTAGGAACTCTTTCAATACCCTTACCACATTCATTTTGAAGGCCTACATTAATTACACCATACGAGGCTTTTTACAGGTTCTCTACTGCACATTGTTGATAGCCCACTAGGAGTTAACGTAGGAGAATACCCGTAATACACACTATCATCACTTGGTGCTCACCATTTATGCAAAACACACAAACATGGTTGAGAGTAAAAACACATAACCATATCTAGCACTTCTAAGGGGTGGTGATCAACTTACGAAAGACTTACCACCACTACCGATGGAGCCATAATTGTCAGAAGTGGATCGAATCAAGACAATATTCCACTAATTGATGGAAACTAATGCAAAAGTCATTCAAGAAAATACTAACCTATGACAACAACTAGCTGTAGGATAGAAACTTAAAGGAAAGACTAACCCTAAGGACAGGGTTCACCTCAAAGGCACTATTGCTAGCTCTCTTAGTCAACCTAGCAGATGCCCTAGACACTCTCTTACACCACCTACAAACCTTGTAGGTCCACATGACAGTGTTTAAACCGAGCTACCCCTAATACATGACTTACGTTACCATCTAAACACCACCTATGGCAAGGCGTATTGCCAAGGTACTCATTTAAGCACAAGTAGGATTAGGAAGGACATCTTCCCCAAGCGTTCCCCAAAACACTTAAATGACATGAATATCCAAGAGCTTGATAAGCACATTCATTGTACCTCCAGCTTACGTAACCAGAAGCAACATGAGTCCTTTACCTAGCAATCCAACATAGTTGTCAGCTAGAGTCCCTTTCTTCTAATCATCTTAAAGGAAAACTTCCTACAAGGTGTGTGCTTCCCCTAATGCAATACCTACGAAGGAACAAGCAACCCAAACAATCACTTAGCATACTTTCGTACAATGATGAGCCTCACAACTTCTTGGATGCCATAATGTACAAGGCATTTCTAAGCACACTGACCAAGGCTACAATGTTATGGTTCAACCAACTTCTAGGAAGCTCCATTCGTTCTTTTGATTATTTGGCTACAAGATTCCAACAACACTTCCTAAGTAGTAAGGTATCATATAGGGACTCCTCTATGTTATACAATGTGCACTAGCACCTGAACGAGACCTTACGAACATATTTGGAGTGCTTCAATTGTACCAAGTTACTGATCTTTAAAGTAGAATCTAAAGCAACTTTCTTAGCTATCATTTATGGCCTAAACTCAAAAAACAAGATTTTCGAAGCCATAACATTACATCAACCAAATAGCTTTGAAGAATTCATGTGTCTTGAGGGTCATACATATGGAGAGGCACCAAAATGAGTAGAAACAAAAGGAAAACAAAGAGGGTTTAGCAATTCTAAGTAGCTACTAGCTGGATATGATGCACCAACTGATCTTACTTGGCTTAATCCTAACACTTGATATAACACATGAATGTAGTATTAAGGTCACTTACCACTAACTCCTGCTAAAGGAGCTAAATAAGAGCTAAGAGAAGATAGAAAACACAGTTACTTTGCAAAGGGATTTGTCATTCACTAATGAAGTAATGATTGATTGATGTTTGCATACAAGAAAATGAGGTATTTATATGACCTCAATTAGGGTTACAAGAAATATGGAAAAGACAAAAAGGATAAGATATGGAGATTCCGTAAACATACTAAAAGGGCCTAAAAATGACAAATAGTAGACTGTACAAAAAAAGAATCCATTTGGAATGTTGCGCTAGAAGACATGTGTTAGGCTGGTGTTGGTGGTTAGATATTTGGCTGTCCTTAGAGTTGTGGGTTCTCTAGCAACTTAGCACTTATTATGATTAGCTTGGAAGAGGTTAAAAAGAAGGTAATAGTCTTAGCCGACCTGATCTAGGACAAGTCTGAGCTCGAATGTAGGGTGTTGACAAAAGCCTCTTTAAGTCAAGTAACTAGATAGCTTGATTCTAATTAGATGCTTGGATAGCTTTGCTCGAAAAGAGACTTGGTACCTGGTAGCTCGGGTATTGCCTTGAGTACAGCCAAAGCTTAATACTCAGGTTAGATAAAGTGAAGTAGTCCCTAGTTAGCAATAGAGTCTCCATCATTGAATGGTTCTCAAGCTAGTATTCATTAGGTAAGTCTAAGTAGTCTTGATAAGAATTAGGCCATTAGGCTTTTGACTTGCAGCCGAGCCTGAAGACTAAAAGGACTGGCAAGGCAAATCCTCTTGCTTTAGCCAACTCCTATCGAGGATGAGTATCTCCTTGCTGATCTACTCTGCATGCCGAGTTGAATGACTGCCTACTTTTTGGAAGTTATGTGCCAAATAGCAAAATGTCAAGACAATAGCCAAACCTCACGTTCTGATTCACTCATACCTGAGCTGACCACTTGCTCAGATTCACCTTTGCTAAGAGGCTGAAAAAGCAACCTTGAACTAATCCCTAGTCACCCCTACTTAGAACAAGTAATCTGATCGTACTTTTTTTTGTTTGCATCCTTTAACGGCAACACCAATGAACCTTTACCACGTATACAAGACCACATGTAAAATTCTAACTACTAATAATTGCTTTTCTCGAATATTCATTTTTACCCTTTTGAATTTTTGTACATTACTTCTTTAGGATAATACCCTTTTTGTCTTTTCCTTTTTTCTTTTTTTGGTAAGTTGCCCTAACTTATCGGGTATAAATACCCCTTATACATGTAGCCACACATAAGGAGATTACCATTAATACATTCAATATTTCCTCCCGTAAACACTAATTGTTTACTTTTATTTCACTCTTATTTTAACCTTTAAGTAAGACTAGCTGGCAAGTAACCTCACTAGACCAATTTATGCATCATATCAAGTTGTGACGTGAGTCCTCGGAAGTTCCATTGGTGCGTCATATCCTTTGGAGCTGTTTGTGGGTTTTTGCTTACTTTTCATTCACTTTTTTCACTCTTTCGTACATTCCCCATCACCCTTTTCAAGCTTTCGGCAAACTTGTACTCATCTTGTGACCGGCCTTGTTTATCCTTGGCTGCGGTTCACATTATCTTGGTATCAAAGCAAAGGTTTTGCTTTAGTTGTAGTAGATTGTTTTGAAGTTCTATTTATACACTATTTTGTGTGTGTAGAATAAAGCAAGTTACTATGTTTGTCTAATTGCTGTGTTTGTTGATCGCTAAATTTCTGGTTTATAGAAGTGTCTATTGAAACACCTAATCGAAGAGTTTGAGATTTGAATCTTTTGGAGAGAATGATAGAACCAAATGTTAACGTTGATGCTGGAGATGACACCAGTAGAGTTGTCTACCATGGCCCACAGTCTTAGGGTACCCCTAGGAGCATTGATGAGACACTTGATGAGGTGGCTAACCTCTTAGTAGATTTAACCCAACCTATTCATGTGTTAGCTTATTGACCTGCAGAAGCTATAAAAAATACTCCATAAGCTGCATGACCTACAAGTGGTGAGAACTCAGCTTGATAAGTTCGAGTTGGAGGAGTAAACGGACGAGTAAGGTGAAGGATTGATTTAGGAGACACAGGAGAAGGGGATGAGGAAGAGTATTATAAAGAAGAAGAGCGAGCTCAAGCATCTAAAACCTCTAACCACGTGAAACGTTGGATTTTGAGCTTCAATGGGTCTAAGAGTGCAGATGAATACTTAGAATGGGAAGAGAAGGTGGAGTGTGTGTTTGATTATTACCAATATGAGGAATACGAGAAAGTGAGAACTGCTGTTGTTAGGTTCTTTAGATATACTGCCATATGGTAGAAGAATTTCCAAGCTATGAGGAGACAAGAAGGATACAAAGAGATTAATAATTGGCCTAAGATGAAGAGAATACTTAGAAATAGATTTGTGTCGGATACTTACCTATAAGATACTTTTACTCGGCTTTAGGAGTTGAGACAAGGAGGACGATCTGTTAACAAGTATGTCCAAGAATTTCAAATGCTTATGATTCGTTGTGAAGTGGAGGAACCACTAGCACGAATAATCTTTAGGTTCCTTATTAGATTGAGAGGTAACATTTGAGATATTGTGGAACTCCAATAATTCATCACAATGGATGAAGCCATTCAAATAGCTCAATGAGTGGAGAGGCAAAAAAGAGGTCGAGTATTGACCAGATTGCTGACTAGTTAACCAAGATAGGGAAGTCACTGAGCTCTGTCAAGTACTAAGTTAATTCGAAAGGGGGATATTCGAATTGAATAGAAGGGTTGACCTAATAGTGCCATGTTGACCCAAACTTATGAGAAAGGGCAAGGATTTGGTAGGAAGACGAGCCAGATCAAATGCTTCAAGTGTCAAGAGTTTGGACATATGACTTAATGCCTAAACCAAAGGACTATTGTCATTAAGGGAGGCATCCTAAATATGGAAGTGGAAAGCACTAATTAGAAGCCTGAGGAGGAGAACCCTACCGAGAAAGAAGTTTCTCATGATAGTGAATTGATTGAGGAGGTTGTGTTTACCGATGACTTGGATCAGTTGGTCTTGGTTATTTGACATGCAATGAACTTAGAACCCTCACGTGAAGAGGAATAGTGAGAAAACTTGTTTCATACCACTTATAGGGTGAATGATCAGGCGAGCACACTTATTGTTGATGATAGAAGTTGCACTAATGTGGCATCAACTAATTTGATCACAAGGTTAAAGTTACCAACTATTGCACACTCAAAGTCGTATAAGTTGCATTAGTTGAGTGAGAAGGGAGCACTACATGTCACCCGGCAAGTACTATTACTGATCACTATTGGAAATTACTTCGATGAAATTCTTTGCGATGTGTTGCCAATGTGTACCTTACACGTGTTGCTCAGTCGACTATGGCTATTTGATAGAAGAGTTACTCATGACGGATACAGGAATACGTATGTGTTCGAGAAGGATGGTCGGAAGATTACATTGAACCCGATGCCGTTAAGTGAAGTTAACAAACTGTAGAAAAAACTTATCCGCGAATCGAAGAAGACTCTAATGATGAGTAGAGTTGAGCTCTAAGAGGCTATCAATGCTGACAAGCTGACCCTCATGACATTTAGACACTTACTAGAAATGAAAAAGCGGGGTAAACTACCCCTGGAAGTGAGACTGTTGCTGGATGAATATGTCAATTTGTTCCTAAAACAGTTACCTAAGGGGCTGCCCCCAGTTTGAGGCATAGAACATTGCAGACTTAATACCTAGTGCCGTCCTGCCAAATAAGCCAGCTTATAGAATAAGTCCCAAATAGGCTTTTGAGTTCCAATGGCAAGTTAATGAATTACTAAAGAGAGGGTATATTAGGGAAAGTCTCAACCCTTGTACTATGCTAGTGCTTCTAGTGTCAAAAAAGAATGAAGCTTAGCAGATGTGTGTAGATAGCTGAGTAGTGAACAAGATTACGATCAAATATAGGTATCCTATCTTGAGATTAGAAGACATGTTGGATGAATTAAGTGGAGCTAAGGGCTTCAACAAGATTAATCTGAAGTCTGGTTGCCATCAAATTTGCATGAGGCCAGGAAATGAGTGGAAAACTACATTCAAAACTCAACATGGACTTTATGAGTAGATGGTCATGCCATTTGGCTTGTCAAATGCCTTGAGCACTTTCATGAGAATGATGAACCATGTGTTGAGACATCTAATGGGGAAGTGTATCATGGTGTATTTTGATGATATCCTAGTGTATAGTGCCGACATGCGAGTTACTGTGTCTCTGAGCTATATTAAATATCCTCTGTATTGAGAGATTATTTGGCAACCTTAAGAAATGTTGCTTTTGTAAGGAGTAAGTGGTATTCTTAGGTTATGTAGTTGGTAGAGGATACTTATGAGTAGACCACGAAAAGATCGAAGCAATTGTTAAGTGACCAACCCTTACTACTTGTGTCGAAGTGAGAAGTTTCCATGGAGTGGCTTCTTTTTATAAAAGACTCATAAGGAATTTTAGCATCTTCATCGCATCCCTTACTAAATTGACAAAGAAGAACATCGACTTTAGATGGGGAGAAAAGGAAGAGAGAAGTTTTTCCAAGTTGAAGGAAATATTGACCTTTGCCCCTGTACTAGTTTTACCTAACTTTAAAAATATATTTGAGTTGGAGTGTGATGTGTTAGGCATTGGGATAGGCGCTATCCTAATGCAAGGAGGTTGACCAATTGCCTACCATAGTGAGAAGCTCAAGGGACCTCAACTAAACTACTTTATATATGATAAAGAACTTTTAGCATTAATCCGAGCACTATAAGTATGGCATTATTATCTATTGCCGAGAGAATTTGTTATCTACACTGATCATGAATCTCTAAGGTATCTTCAAAGTCAAATGAAGTTGTTGAAGTGGCAGGGGAAGTGGGCTGAATTCCCTAAGGGGTTCAACTTTGTAAAAAAATATAAATAAGGAAAGAGCAACGTAGTTGTAGATGCTCTTTCGAGGAAGCATGCACTCCCGATTAAACAGTAGATCAAATTATTTGGGTTTGTGAGCATTAAAGAGCAGTACTCCGAGGATCCATACTTCAAACCTATATTGGCGTGATGTGTTGATGGAAGGACAGTAGATGAGTACCATGTAAAATATGGATACTTGTTTTGTAGGGGAAAATTGTGTGTACTGACCTATTCTTTACGAGAATTACTTATCAAGGAAACCCACGGTGGTGGACTCTCTAGGTATTTTGGGGAGAGAAAGACCTATGAATTGCTGAATGGTCATTTCTTCTAGTTGAGAATGAGAGGAGACGTGCACCGAGTTGTAGAAGGCTATGTCATGTGCAAGAGGGCTAAATGCTGACCGTGTAAGGGAAAGCAATGCCTTTGCCTATTCTAACGAAACTATGGACTGAGTTGAGTATAGACTTTGTTCTTAGATTACCACAAACTGCTTGAAGCAAAGATTCTATAATGGTCGTTGTAGATAGGTTTAGCAAGATAGTACACTTTTTGCCTTACTGCAAAACTAATGATACTTTGGCTATTACTTCTCTTTTCTTGTAGGAAATTGTTAGGTTACAGGCGTGTCGATAAGCGTAGTATCAAACAGAGATCAAAAGTTCTTAAGCCATTTCTAAAGAACTCTGTAGCGACGGGTAGGGAATAAACTGCTATTTAATACTTCCTATCACCCCTAAACGAATGGCCAAACAGAGGTAGTCAATCGTACTTTAGGATCATTGCTCCGAGTAATAGTAGGCAAAAACTTAGTTGATTGAGACATTTGCTTACTGGTAGTTGAATTCACTTACAGCCGAATAGTATATGACACCACCAAGCAGACTCCCTTTGAGGTTATCTATGGTTTCAATCTCGAGTAGTCCCTTGATCATACCCCCGTACTTGAGTTCGAGCAAGAAGACCCTGACACGAAAGCCTGAGTATAGTCCTTTCATCTACAACAAAGTCACTTGGCATATTGACCAAGCCATTAAAAGAATGCGAGAGAAGGCTAAGGGTAGAACGGCTAAATAATTCTAACTAGGAGACTTGGTGTGGTTGCACCTTAGTAAGGAATGGTTTTTGAGCAAGAGGAGGAATAAGCTATCTACAAGAGCTGAAGGACCCTTCAAAATCTTTAAGAAGATTAATGACAACACCTACAGGTTAGAGTTGCCCGAAAATTATGGGGTTTCTGATACCTTCAACATTACCAACCTCAGTCCATATCACCCTGATAGAGAGCTAATAAAAGATAATTCGGATTTGATCCCAAATCTAAATCAACTAAGAGGGAATGATAGGAATCAGGCTATTGGGCCTTTGACCTGCAACTGAGCTCGAGGACTAGAAGGACTGGTAAGGTAAATCCTCCTACTATAGCTAACTCCTGCTGAAGTTGAGTATCTCTTTGTCGATCTACTCTACATGCTAAGCCAAATGATTGTCCACTTTTTGGAAGTTGTGTACTGAATAGTAGAATGCCTAGACAATAGCCAAACCTCACGCTCTGACTCACTTATGCCCGAGCTAACCACTTGCTCGGCTTTACCCTTGTTGAGAGGTCGAAAAAGCAACCCCGAACTAATCCCTAGTTACCCCTACTCAAAACAAGTAATCTGATCGTACTTTTTTCTGTTTGCATCCTCTAACGGCAATGTTAATGAACCTCTGCCACGTATACAGGACCACATGTAGAATTCATTGTACTAATCATTGCTTTTCTTGAATATTCATTTTTAAACTTTTGAATTCTTGTACATTAATTCTTTAGGACAATACCATTTTTGTCTTTTCCCTTTTTTTGGCAAGTTGCCTTAACTTATCAGGTATAAATATCTCTTATATATGTAGCCGCACATAAGGAGATTACCTTTAATACACTTGATATTTCCTTTCGTAAACACTAATTTTTTAGTTTCATTTCACTCTTATTTTAACCCTTAAGCAAGGCTAGGTGGCGAGTAACCTCACTAGACCAATTCGTGCATCATATCAAGTTGTATCATGAGTCCTCAAAAGTTCCATTAGTGCGTCATATCCTTTGGAGCTATTCGTGGGTTTTGGCTTACTTTTCATTCACTTTTTCCACTCTTTTGCATGTTCCTCATCACCCTTTTCAAGCTTTCAGTAAGCTTGAACTAATCCTGTGACTGGCCTTGTCTGTCCTTAGCTGTGGTTCAAATCAAGTCCTTTAGCTCAACTATGGGTGATGGGTTTGAGAGATTGATTCCTATCAAGAATTCATGATTGTTGCCATGCAATATATAGCACAGGAGGATGCTATCTGAGCAGGCCACAAGAATGACCTATAGCACAATACATCCATAGAAGATTGCATCGGCCCTCATGAAGATTGTCTAGCATCATCTTGGGTGAGACAAGAATGAAAAAAAAGCAAAAGTTTATTGATTAACCTAGTTATACCCCATTAAATCACCCTCTTGGGGAGGTCTTCTAC
This sequence comes from Lumnitzera littorea, assembly GCA_024138015.1. NCBI lineage: Eukaryota > Viridiplantae > Streptophyta > Magnoliopsida > Myrtales > Combretaceae > Lumnitzera > Lumnitzera littorea. Next base: position 85,907,091 of record JAMXBB010000012.1, read on the forward strand.
GAAGCACAAGAATGCTCATCCTACGCACCAACCATCAGAGAAACATTAAGGCCTTTGCTTCAACCAAATTCTGTAACTATCATCGCACTCATGGCCACAATACTGATGAGTGTAGCTACCTTAATAATGTAATTGAAGGCCTTATTTGCAAAGGTTACATCAACCACCTCATCGCCTATGAGTGAAACTATCCTCGCCCAACTTTGCAACATTGCACTTAGGAACCACAACAACAGTTACAACCGTAATAAGAGAATCGACCTGAGAACATAGAATGAAGGGGTCATTGAGGACAAGTGCAAGCAATCATAAGTAGACCGGGCCTATCAAATGAAAATTGCTCAACTTAACCACAACACGAGGTACTCTTAATTTAACACAAGAAGCTAACGATCACAACCATCTCCTTTACTAATAATGAGAGGGCATTGGATACCCCTACATTGACCCTTTAGTCATCAATGCAAAAATTAGGTACTTCGTTGTCCCCAAGACATTTGTTGACAACAATGGCTCGATTGACATCCTCTTATACTCCTCCTATGATCAGATGAAAGATAAATTAGATGAAGAACTCTAACCCTATAAGTAAAGCCTCACCAGCTTTGAAGGAAAAATGGTTCCCACTAAAGGCATGATTACATTACCTATTTAGCTAGGTAATGACAAGCACATCGCCTCATAGTTGATAGACTTTGTGGTTGTTGATAATTGGTCTCCCTATAGCGCCATCTTAGGATGCCCTAGTCTCAATAAATTTGACGCTTGTATTAGCCAGTGATGTCTCATGATGAAATTCCCCACACCAACAGGAGTTAGCATTATACATAGAGATTAGAAGCTATCTTGAACACTCTATCTTAATGATATTTCCCATGACAAGATTATGCATATTGAGTCCATCTTGGACACCACATAAACTCTTAGGGGAGAACCAGCAAAGGAGACTAAGGTCATCTAGTATGACAATTGTCCTAACCAAATCACTTGGATAGGAACCTCCCTAGTTGTAGAAGAAAAAGAAGAAAAAATAGCTTTCCTTTGCACCAACTCAAACATTTTTGCGACATTTGTACATGAAATGCTCAAGATAATTAACATCCTTGAAGCTACCCACCATCTAATGATTGGCCTCCGCGTTCAACCTGTGAAGTAGAAAAGATGATACTTTACACATGATTGATAAGCTACCCTAGAATAAGAGGTGTAAAGACTCTTATAGGTTATGTTTATCAAGGAGAAAAGATACCCTAGATGGCTTGCCCATACAGTCCTCATGAAGAAGGAAAATGGTAAGTAGAGAATGTTCATCCACTACAAAGAACTTAACAAAGCTTTCCCTAAAGATTATCTTCCTTGCCCCTTAATCGACTGGCTCATCGATTCCACCTCAGGCCATGCTAGATTAAGTTTCATGGATGCTTACTTCAATTATAATCAAATTTGCATGGCTCTTGAAGACCAAGTTTACACTTCTTTTATCACTAACTTTCGAATATATTGTAATAAGGTCATGCCCTTCAACTTTAAGAACATTGGAGGCACATACCAATGATTGGTAATTGCTATCTTTAAACTATAACTCGATAGAAATGTTAAGGTTTATGTTGATGATATGATCATAAAAAACAAGAACAAAGCCGACTACATCATAGATCTACATGAGACATTCAACACACTAAGAAAATACCAACCAATGCTAAATTGCCAAAAGTATGTTTTTGGCATAGAATTAGAGAGTTCCTCAACTATATGGCCATGTAGTGTGGAACTGAAGGGAACCTTGATAAAATCCAAGTAATTAGAGACATGAAAGCCTCATAGAAGATGAAGGACATCTAACATCTCACAGGTAAGATAGCTACCCTTAATCATTTTCTCTTGTGTAGTGTCGAAAAGTGTTTTGAGTTCTTCAAGTTGCTGAAGAACCTATTGGAATTTAAATGGATAGACGAATGTGAAGCTGACTTCAATTAGCTTAAGAAATTCATTGAAATCGGCTTGTGCTTTCCAAACCAGTCCTTAATGAAGAGCTCTACCTATACTTAGTTGTCAGCAATGGAGCGCTCTCTTTGGTCTTCTTCTAAGCCAAGGGACGTGAACATAAGCTACTGTACTATGTTAGCCACATCCTACAAGGCCCAGAGGTTAGGTATGCCTAGGTTGAGAAATTTACTATAGAAAGTAGTAGAAGTCACATGGAAGCTCATACCTTACTTCCAAGTCCACCCCATCATCATTCTCATCAATTAGCCACTATAGACACTTCTACAGAAGTCAGATGTGTTAGGTTAGATAGTTAAATATTCTTTGGAGCTTAGTGCTCATGGTGTCCAATTCCACCTATGGTAGTGCTCATGGTGTCCAATTCCACCTATGGTAGGCCATCAAGGCATAAGTTCTTGCGGACTTTGTTGTCAAATACATAGGAGAGGAGAAAATACCAAGTAATATCGGCATACAAGTGTGGACTCTCCATGTAGATGGATTCTCCACTTGAGGGAGGAGTAGGGCATGAATAGTCTTATAAGGCACTTATGGCACCAAGGTCTTATAGGCACTTAAGTTTAGATTCCCTACAATCAATAGTGAAGTCAAGTATGAAGCCCTTATCGCGTGATTGAAAATTGCTGCTAATGTTGGTGCTAAGAAGATTAACATTTGCTTAGATCCATAATAGTGGCATAGCAGGTGAAGGAGGAATATGAAACAAAAGGGGAAAGCATAATAAAGTACCTCTAGATGGTGAAGGACCTAACCTCAAACTTCTTGTCTTAGAACACCATCAAAATTCCTTAGGTAAAAAATACCAAAGCAGACTGATTGTCTAAGCTCGCATTCGTAGCTATGCCCTTACTCTATGAGGTTGACAAGCAAGTGTTTCTCCAATTCATGCCGTAATACATCATAGACAAACTCCCCCAGGAACCATTAAGGATAGCTTAGTTCCTATTGAGATATCTTCGATGGATCTTAATGCGTCTCTGGGGTTAGACATATGAAGAAGCACCACAATGAAGTGAACCAAAAGAAATAGAAGAAAAGTTAGTAAAGTCTAGGTAGCTACCGAATGGATATGACACACCATTCGATTTTACTCGGCCTATAATTTTTTGGATGTGACTCACTAGTTCGAACTAAAGGGTCACTCACCACTACTCTTTACTAACAGGAATAAATAAGAGTTAAAGGATAATGAGAACACTAAGGTTACTCAAAAGAAATGTGAATAATTTCTCTATTGATGATTCATTGTCTACACACAAATAAATGAGGGTTTATAGACCCATCCACTAAGGTTATTTTACATGTATTAAAAGACAAAAAGGTATTCTTACAATTAAGTTACATAATACATACTAAAAAGGGTAAAAGAGACAAAGAATATTCAGTACGGAAAGGTAATGAATCCTTTTAGAATGTTATGCTAGAAGACACGTGTCGATCAGTGGTTGGATGTAAAAAATATGGTACAAGGTAGTGATAGGAGAAAAGAGGAGCTACAGTTAGAGGCCAACTTGATCTAGATCAAGTCGGAGTCTAGTTAGTCTAGCTGTAGAGTAGTTAGCTTGAGTTGGGGTCAAGTGCTTGTGATTGGCTTAGGAGTTTAGCTTAGATAGTCTTGGAGCTATCTCCTTGGATGTCTTATCATAGCACAACTGCTGGGTAGGAGCAAGTTTAGCTCACGCAAGGGTCTGACATACTTTTAGCGATTCAGCATAGTAAACATTATAGTAGAACTCTAGTAGAGTAATGATGACAAGTGCAAAATGAATTGACCCCAAGTCCCTTACATAGTTACTAAGGCCACATGAAGTGTCGCTTCGCCAACAACCATTATAGACGACTATGTATCACAATCACAAAATCAAGGGATAGAGATCATTTGATGAGTGAATTGCTAACTTAACATCCACATATGTGACATCGAAGGGGCATGCCCTTTGAGGGCCTCAAATGCCCCAACAGTCACATCGATCACCTTAACCATCACATTTAGACAAAAGACAAGTAACGGTCAAGTTTCCGAGCATGCTCATGGACTTGCCTCATGAACTTACGAAGTGATCTGTTGTTGCTTAGCTATGGACCTGGACATCATCCAAAGACACAAAGGCAATACCTTGTGACCTTACGAACTCTAAATAGCTAAGCTAAATGAAAAAAAGAATAGAAAGGAGTGAAGAAACAAACACGATCATATGAAAAAACTTCATTTCACTAATATGAGGAATGATTATAAGGCTTAAGGATCAACGTACCGGCCTCAAGTACAAGTAAAGACGAAGAAAAATAAAAATACATGACTATAACCAAGACAACTCGAAACCTTCCTAGCCTACTGCTTGGTGTCAGGTGCCTACCTTTAAGCTCGTAACTTTAACTTAGCCTCGTGAGGGGGTCTTACTCGATACGCTTTGCTCATAACTTAGATGCAACCTTATAGGAACTCTTGCCTAAGCTAATTAGCTTACAACTCCAACTCAACCTTACAGTCAGCTCAAGGAAGTAATGATCGACCCATGGTGCTTGAGTAGATGGCCATGATCTTTAGGAAACATATCTGCTGTGCCTCCTTTGCTATTGTAGTTATATCGAGCCAGGTCCCTTGCACCCATCCTAAAAGTTATGGTAGCATACTCTTCCTTTATTGTGTACACACCACCATAATGGCCCTAAAAGGGATGTCTCACACTCTCATAAGAGACTAAAGAATGCCCAACCTCTTAGAAGATGCAGCTAAAAGCTATCAGGGGGTCTATGGAAGTCACTTGAGTACTTAAAGCTCGTAAGGATAACCATTGACATAGGAACAAGAGAACATGTAGACTTATACAGATTACCATGTTCTTGAGGCCTATGGACCCCTCTAGGAGTCTTCTAGCTGATGCAAGATGGGTACCCCTAAACCACCAATGTCCCCCTCTTAAGGCAAAAAACTACAAACGGTAGGTAGTATATAGGCATCTATCGCAAGGGCCTGCGCATCCATGGTGTTGATGCTATGGCAACTTGATTGGTGCTTAAAAGCCACCCTTAATTATCGAGTGACCTTTTACTTCCCTCAATAAGTGCTTAACAAGCCCTCCAATGGGGCAAAACCTTAGCTTAAACACTCTCTCACTCAAGAGGATTATCTTATACTCACTCATTTGTCATAAGCCTTAAAGGGATGAAAGAATTGTCACACTCTCAAAACAATAAAAGCAAAGCAAGTTCAAAATGAGGGAAATAGTCCTCATCAACCCTTTATATAGCAAATTGGAAGAGGATCTCGTTTGTCTACATGTTGTAGATTACGTATTTCCCATGCACCTTAATGATTAAGTGTGCAATGCACTTCCTAAGGCGTTGTCATTACACTTTAAGAAGATAAGACATTGGAAAGGACTATTGCCAACAATTGTGTCAATTGTTGTATATAGAAGGCCATCCACAACACTCTTTCAAGCACTATGTAGACTTGTACATCCACTCCTCCATGATGGATCCAACAAAGGCTTCGATCTCTTGAGCCCATACCTCCTGTACTCTCCTTGCTACTTTGGTGCCAAGGAGAGTATGAGGGTAAGTGTTGATAGCCGATCTTTGGACCAAGGCACTAAAGGCCCAAGCTAACCAAAGAGCTCAACCAGTGCAATGCTAAAGCCTTATTAGCTCGGATGAAGGCTAGCTTAGTGTATGTTTGAACTCTATCTAGCTTGCTTAAGCCAACTCCAAGTAGTCTTGAAGCCTTACAACAGAAGCCTTTCACTTCCACCTCCTGTCCCTAGGAGGAGGGCCTATCTTGCTCCCAAGGACCACCTTCGGAGAGCTTACTGGTCAACATGCCTAGAATACACCTCTCTTTGCCCTTTTCTCTCTCTCATCATTAAATGTTGAATGACATCTAACACCCAGCCTATTGCCTAGCCACCAAAGTAGGGCAGCCACCTTCTATTGATGTGACAAGCTCATCCCCCAAGCCTCCAACAACTAGTAGAAGGTTAGTGCCACCCCTTCGGATTTCTTGGTAGCCAACCCCCTTTTGTAACGTATCTAAGTGGGTCAGATTTCTTAACCTATTAATAAGAGTAAGTTCAGCAGGTGAATGAGCTTCTCTCTTTTAGCCACTCTTGGGAACTCTCTCAATACCCTTACGACATTCAATATAAATCTCTATCTCTTCACTAATTAGAGTGTTGGAAAGCCCTCATTAGCTATGCTATATAGGACTTTTTGTAGTTCCTTCACTATACACAGCTAACGGACCATTAGGAGTTGACCAAAGAGTAATACCTGTGATATACACAATTACTATATGAATTTATATAAAGGTCTTCCTAAAAAATATTATTTTATTAATTTATTAAAATTACTAATTAAATAAATTGGCCCAAGTTAGGACTTAAAAAAAATTATTTTAGAGAGGTTATTATTTTATGGAGGTTTAACTATATAAAAATCCATTTCACTATACAAAATCATTATAACTTTGAAATTCTTATAATAATAATAATAATAATCTTACATTAAGTTTCTAAATTCTAGTATTGAATTCATTATAATTTATAACATGAATAATTAATTTCTTTTTTTAATTTTTTAATTTTTTTCAAACATTATAATCTACGTCAAGTGCTACACACTTAATGTGATATAGGAGAATTGTACTACTTTGTTCTCTTTGTCTATGCTGTTTAATTCCCCTTGTACTATTTAGTTTCGATAACCAATTCAACATAATAGTTTTTTAATTTTGCTACAAGATTCAAAAGTTTCAAATACTAGTTTCTACTTCCTATTAACGACATCTGTTATTGCTTTAGATCTTTTTTTAGTAGAATTTTTGGGCTTCTTAGGGCACTATGGGTTCAGTCCTAGAGGTTTAGGTCATCAGGTGTGCATCATGCGAAATAGATAGGAGGTTGGGGGGGAGGAGTTGTCTGTCATGGCTATTCTGATGCTTAAGTTAGAGAGAGAAGGGTTTGAGCTCAATAGAGAGTACAACGATTGCGTATGGGTGGAATTCTATCTGGTTTTAAGATTTAGATTTAGGATATTCTTTTTTAAGGACTTAAATGAGCGTATTTGTATGATTTACCCCTATCACTCTAGTTGAGTTAGGATGTGTAACCCTACGAATTGGGAGAGTTGACAAGATTTCTTGACATCAACAAAGGAAATGATTACCCTTGGGCCTTGTACCTATCTCATCCTCATCAATGTTGTATGGTATAGATACCTCATTTTTGCTACCATTAGGATTCTTTTTTTATTGGGCCAAATTTAATAAAAATAAATAAAACAAAAAAATTAAAAGAAAAACGAAAATTAAAAGAAAAATAAAAAATATAAAGTGTCAAGTTGAGTTGAGTTGTTTAGAGTTGAATTAGATAATGGTTGAAGATATACATTCAATTTAATAAATTCTGAGTTGTCAAATAGTCGGGCTTCAATAAAAAATATTTTTAGTCCATTCCAATATAAAGCGGATTTTTATTTAATTTATAGTTAAAGATATACTAAGTCTTTTTTAAAAGTAAAACTATGTTGATTTAATCCTAACTAGTAGGTACGTAGACATCTCCGAAGCAATTATAAAAAATAAAATATTTGTTTTCCCTTTTTCTTGAAAATTCGTAATAAAAAATCATAAAAAAGTTCATTTTAGTTACACTTATACATATCTTTACATATTTTAGCAATTTTCAAGAAAATTACAAAAAAGAATAAAAGCCCATTAGTTTTTTTTTTTTTTTTACATGGTAACTTAGTCTTAATAGATTAGGCCTGAGCTTTAATTTTTTAGTTTAATTTTCTAAAAATTATTTTTTAGAATATTTGCATACTAGTGGCTAAATAAAGGTTTTCCCACCTGAAAACTTTAATTTCATTTTTTACTAGTTTAACCGGTTGGCGATTCTAGTTTTTTTTTAGAATATTTTTTTAGATATTTTTTTAAGAAAAATGTTTCCTTAATTTAATGTCGAGTAATTTATATTAAGTAGACTGGGCTTAATATAAGTTGAATTAAGGAAAATCAAAATAGAGCTCAACAGAATTGGCGACTCCACTAAAGATCCTAGTAGGCTAGCCATGTAAAAATAAAAATTCATTAATGGACTTTCATTTTTTATTTTTTTATCTATATATTATAATATAATTGTAATATAGTTGTACTAATCGTGTTTTATTGATGTAGGCCTTTAAGAAAAGTCTGGCCTAATGGGCTCATTATTAGGGATTTAGGGTTTTTTTTTTTTGAAAAAGAAAAATTATTTGTGTATTTAGATATGGTCGAACCTATGCCACCTTAGTAACATAGGACGGGCTGCTTTGGTGTAACCCTCAAGTCGTTGGGATCTTTACCCCCACTTGGTGATGATATGCAAACCCATTCACGCTTTGATGTAACCCAATAGATTTTTCTTTGGAAATGCCTGGAGCAACTAAGCTTAAGACCAATAGGCCCTACCCTCCCGCATCATTTTTTTTTTTTTGAAAAAAAAGGTTAGTCATTGTTCAATTATAGGAAAATTTGATAATTTACGGTTGGTTGGGCTTTCTTTTTCAAAAAAAAAAAAAAAGAACGGAAATTAAAAGAATCAATATCCTTATATATAAGTGTTCATGAGCTTTATTTTTTTTATTTCAATCCACATATATACAAGTGTATTCCTTAACCACGGGTTCATAATAATTCCATTCCCATAATTTAATATTTACTGATCTTTATTGCATGATATGCATTTGTAGCATATTACATTAATTTTTTACTATACTTTGTTGTATATATATTGTTATCTTTGATTTTTTTATGTGTATTATATGATTGCTCATGTATTATTTTATAACATAGGTATTATGTATTTTTTTTTTATTTTACAAATAAAAAATGGCACAACAAGATTTAAGATCAAATCTACTAAATTGCATTAAAAATTTTTGTGGGCAAGCAAATGAATATTAGTGTAATGTTTTAAAAAAAATATATATCGTAAGCAAGGAGTCGTAATTATATTATTTTCCCATATGACATATTAGTCGTACAATTCTTTCCATGTATTTTCTTTTCATGTAAAAAAATAAAAAAATTCCCCTGTAAACTATTAAAATCTCTATGCTTTGTCTACATTTGTACTCATAGAAAAATTCTATACCCAACAAGAGCCTAGCGCATTTGTACTCAAATTAGTGTAATCATGGCATTATAATAAACTTGTAATCCAAAAATTACTATGGTAATAAATTATTGTACTATTATCCAGTTGCTAGCTTAGCATTTGCGTGTGTGCCCTTTTGCTATATGTTAATTATTTGTTCATTTTTGTTACTCTATTGTTTAGTGTTGCTTATTTCTATTGAAAATTTTTGTGCAATAACATATTTTAGTGTAAATTAAGAAAGAATAAATCAAAATCCTTTAACTTGTAAATGTTTTGTAAATATTGTCCTTAAAGTATCTCCTAATCATCTATTTGTAATATTAGGCACCCCTCTTGTAAAATTATCACCCTCCAATTACCAGTTGTTCCCTTTGAAACTTGGTTATCCTCATCATGTTGGCTATCATTTGGTGTTTTCTATTCTTTATGCAATATAGGCAATCTAGTCATGTGTAGCACAGGTCTTATTTAGTTTCCATTAATAAGTAGGGTTTTCAAGTCCTTTTATTGCTTCATTGTCTTCATTTCTAGTCTTAGTAATTGATTTCTTCTATTCTTTGGGCAGTGTTAACAATCTAATCATCTATAGCATAGCTTCTCTTCAATTTCCATTAATAAGAAGGTTTTTAAAATGTTTTTCATAAAAAGAAAATAACTGTTACATATAAATAAGTCATTATCATTGGTTGTTGACTTTCTAAAATAATAGTTCATTCCTGTCAACTCTATAACTTTTTCATTGTAACATAGTTTTGTAAAATAATTGTTTTCAAATTTTTTTTTAGAATAAATTTTTCAAATGAAAAAATTTGCTAACAAGTAAGGGTTTTACGGATTTTGAGTGGTTAAGCTCATGGTTGAAGCCCATAGCTATTCATTTTTTGAAGTTAAGACAACTAACAACAATGACTTTGGCCCAAGCCTAATCCTAACAGTCACTTATTCTAAGCCTAAAGCGTTGTGTGGCCTATGAGTTTAACTTGATATGGAGGGGAAAAAGGGGAAAGCACATTAGAAATTGATAAATGAAAATGATGGAGACATAACCTATCCCCAAGAAAAGCTTAAGCTAAACACAATCCTTAAAGAGAAGCCTACTATGAGACATTTTCAAAAGCCCAAACACAAACCACAGATCTTTTCATCTATTTCAACCCACTCTAAGCCAAAAAAGACCCAAACACGTAGCCTACTCATCTACATCGATCCTCTTCAAGCCTAGAAGGTCCTAAACACTCACTCTACAAAAACTAGCCTACCTGCTCCAACAATAAAACCGAATACAAAGTTTATCTCCACTATGAATGAGCTTAGGTTAGGAGGCCAATAAAAAGGCCCATTTAATTGAGTCTAGAAGAGCAATTTTTTTTTTTTTTTAAAGGTAGAGGGGCATGTGACCCTTTGGGGCATCACAAAATATCTAGTCTTATCTAATGAGACTAGGGCATATAAGAGTAAACAAAACATAAAATATTTCATTATCAAATTGGTGAAAGTATCTCATTATTTGAAGTGTTTAGAATAATAAGAGACAAGCCCTAATCCCAAACATTGACCCTAAAACACTTATGAGAGTTGAGAGACATGAAAGTGAGGATAAGACTTGTTCCTTAAAGGAAGTCCATCTTGCATGTGATATAAGAATTGAAAGGATGATAGGCATGCATTTCACTCCCTAAACACTTTTATCCCTAGTTACCCCCTTTGAGTCATTTGAGGGAAGTTTTTCAAAAAATAAACCCTATTGAGAACCACCCTACATTGGGGCAATCAAGAGGTTAGGGCCATTGATTTTGGAGAAAAGGGATAAACTAACTTGTATTTGCTTCGGTCATGTCAATTCATGAGCAATGATTGTCACAAATAACCCGTTTCTTTAGAAAGAAGAAGAGCTTCAAACCGTACACTTCACTCAAATCCATACATTCATTCGAACACTGTAAAGCCATGAATTTTTCTCAAATACTGCCCCAAAGCCATACCTACTTCACTAGGCTTATATACTTCAAACTTTTGGTTCTAAGGCTTTGAATCTCTTGAAGTAGAAACTTGGACACATGGAGGGTAATTACCTTTAGAAAAAAAAAAAAGAAAGAAGAATAAAGAAAAAAGAGAAAGGGGAAAAAAGGAAAATGAGAAAAAAGAAAAAAGAAGGAAAAAAAAGAAGAAAATAAAAGCAAGGTGATCATATCCTAAAGGATAGCTCAAAAGCTCTCAAAGGGCTTAAGGCCTGAATGTCATAGAAAAGCTGAGTCCATGAATTCTAAAATTAAGGACCTAAGTTTTCATTAAATATCCTTCAAAGCATAAACCTAAGTAAGAAATTCCAAGCCTAAAGGAATGAAACTCTAATTTTGTGATCTTACCCACTATACCACCCTTAACAAAGTTCTTTTGATTGAAAAATTAACTTATCTTAAACAATGATTACTTGTGAAAATGGGGTAAGCCCATCTTAGCATTTCCTATTAAGGTTATTGACTTATAAACCTGGGTTGAGATATTAATTTTTTTAAATTGGCTAGTACATTAATATCCCCTTTTGTTTAAACCAATGACTAAAAGCTTGCATTACAACACTAAGGAAAAGACCTATAAGATAAATCAAAATGTATCACTTATAAGACTGACCATAATTTTTGGAATCATAGCCAGGAGTGAAAACAAGCCATTTGAGAGTGTGAGAAATTCCTCTTGGACTAAATTGTTCAAATAATCGAATAATTTCCTTATTATAAAACTTATGAGTGCAAAAGTCAAGTATACCCTAGGGTAAGAGAAGCATTTAGCCTTAGAATTGAATGAGAATTCCTTATAGTAGGAAGAACAAGGTGTTTAGTTGAAGTTTTTCCCTATTCTCTCATCATAGTGGACAGACAATCAAGGATATGGAATGAATGGCTAATGGGCTAAAAGAATGAGAATACCATGTACTTGTAACATTCAGAGTCAATATAACTTTCTCACTTGTTAGTAAGAAAAAAGATGAATATTTTTTTTAAGGGTATATATTTTTCTTCGAGTTTCTAAAAATGAAAGATTTGAGAATTTGCAGTGAGAACCTTAGTCATCCTTGAGTTTGGAACTTCAGTAATCTCTTATAACTCAGAAGCCTTAGTTATCCATTTGGAACTTTGGTCATCTTAATAGGAACCTTAGTTATCCTTTCGAAACTTTGGTCATCGTAATAGGAACCTTAGCTATCTTTTCTTAAGAACTTCAGTTATCTTATAATTTAGGAGCCTTAGTTATCCATTTGGAACTTTGGTCATTTTAATAGGAACCTTAGTTATCCTTATCTTAGGAGCTTTGGTTATCTTATATCTAGGAATCTTAGCCATCCTTAAGGAGCTTTGATCATCTTATCGTTCAAGAACCTTAGTCATCCTTAGATAAAAAACTTTGTTATCTTATGGTGTGAGAATATTCAAGAGCTTCGGCCATCCTATGAAAAAATTATTTAGGAACCTTTATCATCGTACCAAGAGCTTAGGCTATCATAAGAGTTTTGGGAACTTTAGTTATCCCGTGTTCAAAGTTTAAAAAGATTTACTATAGGAACTTTTGTCATCTTATACTAAGGAACATTAGTTATCCTAGGTATAAAAAACAAATTAGCCATGCCTTCCAACCCTTTTGTTAAGTTGTTTTCTTCGAAAGATCTAGTCTTTTGAGAAGCCAATTTTTCTTTTAAGAACATCGATTTTTTTAGCATAGTGCTTACCCTTATCCTTTTGCCCTGTCCTTTCAAGATAGGCTCCCCCTAATCATTTGCCTCATCATTTCAAGATAGGCACCCCAATCTTTTGCCTTATCCTTTTAATATAGGCACCTTAATCATTTGCATATCCTTTCAAGATAGGTACCCCAATCTTTTGCCCTATCCTTTTAAGATAGGCACCTCAATCTTTTGTCCTATCCTTTCAAAATAGGTACCTTAGTCATTTATTCTATCCTTTCAAGATAAGCATCCTAGTTATTTGCCTTATCCTTTTAAGATAGGCTTCCTAATCTTTTGCCCTATCCTATTAAGATAGGCCTCCTATTCTTTTGCCTTATCCTTTTAAGATAGGTAACCTAATTTTTTTGCCCTATCCTTTCTAGATAGGCTTCCTATTCCTTTGCCCAATCCTTTCAAGACATGCCTCTTATTCCTTTATCCCGTCCTGTCAAGACATGCCTCATATTCCTTCACCACGTCCTTTCAAGACAGATAGTTAATTCTTTATATCGGCCTTTGAAGTCGATATCCTTTTACCTTATCCTTCTAAGACAAGACACTTCTCAACTGACCATTCAAGTCAGTAATCTCACTTTATCAATTCAAGATAAGATTCAACAAAAATGAGTATTTATTTTATCTTTGTAGCAAAGTTTTAATCAAACTTCACTATAAAGAAAGGCAGCTGTAAACACTTCATTTTTGTCATCATTAGGATTCTTTTTTTACTAGGCCAAATTTAATAAAAATAAATAAATAAAAATGAAAAAAAATAAAAAATATAAAGTGTTAAGTCGAGTTGAGTTGTTTAGGGTCAAATCGAACGATGGTTGAAGATATACGTTCAATTTAATAAATTCTGAGTATATAATAGTTGAGCTTCATTAAAACATCTTTTCCTTAGCTAAGCATATTGTCAATAGTAATTGCATTTTTTTTTTTTAGAAAATGATACGTTTTCCAAGATAATTACATATTAACATATTTTCATAAAACTTGCATCCTTTATTTATTTATTTTTCTCTCATTTAGGTGCTTTATCATTTTTTTAAAAAAAGTTTTGTTACATAACAGTTTTTCCTAAAAAAAAAAATAGCACTAACTTGGAGTCTTTTTAAAAATTAAGTCTTTATTTTTTTTAAATTGGGAATAAAAATTACGTTTTTTTTTTAGGATTTTTCTTAATAAAAATAAATTAGTTAAAAAATTGAAATCTAGCTCAATTTTCAAATTAAAAAAAAAAATCAACTACTAAGTCTTTTCTAAAAGTAGAACTAAATTGGTTTGATTCTAATTAATGGATATGTAAGCATCTCCGAGGCAACCTAAAAAATAAAATTATTTTCTTTTTTCTTGAAAATTCGTAATAAAAAATCATAAAAAATTCATTTTAGTTACACTTTTGCATATCTATAGATATTTTAGCAATTTTTAGAAAAATTAAAAAAAAAAATAAAAGCTTATTAGTTTTTTTTTTTAAATTTTTATATGGTGATTTAGTCTTAATAGATTAGGCCCAAGCTTAAATTTTCTGGTTTAATTTTCTAAAAATTATTTTTTAAAATATTTGCAAATTAGTAGCTCAATTAGAGTTTTTCCACTCGAAAACCCTAATTTTATTTTTTACCAATTTAACTGGTTGGTGACTCTAATTTTTTATAAAATATTTTTTTAGACATTTTAAGAAAAATGTTTCCTTAATTTAATATCAAGTAATTTATATTAAGTGGATTGGACTTAATATAAGTTAAATTAAGAATAATTGAAATATAGCCCGATATATGGCACCTTATGCTTAGGCCATAGTGATCGGTAAGGGATGAGTCATTTGCTGCTACATCACATTAAATGTAATGTGAATGTTGTACGATAGCTAAGGGGTAGCTTCTTGGGGACTCGTGTTTTGGAGATTGTGGAGAGTGGGCTTACTTTAGGAATGTCATCAACTTAGCCGCGTAGTCGAGGTAGCCTCTAGTTCGTCTTTGATTCATTAGGTTGAGGCGAGAGTCAATTATCTAGGTGGCATGATAGCCGCTTAGCCTTTTGGATCAAACCCATATGGGATCCTCATTCACTAGGGAGGTGGTCTTCGGCCATCTTAATCTTGGGTTTTTGGGTTATTGGGTCTTGCCTAACAGTTAGTATTAACACTTTTCTCCTTACTCTCATTAGAGTTGAGCAAAGACGAGATTAGGCTGTTGCCATGTAGGTGGCATAGGTTGGGGATTGTTACAATCAGTCATTCCCATATCTTGTTTTGCTTCTTGTTTGGGTAGAGAGGAAGGTAGACATATCTCCCATACAACCCATCCCTCTCACCTCTCCCAATCCGGAGCGGCTCCTTTATCTATTAAGCGACAGTAGGGGGCAAATTAATTGGTTTGTGCCTTTATTGTAGGTTTGTCTTATGACACTATGTTCTTTTGTAAAGTGGGTAGGTGGTGATTTCCCATTGATGTGATGTTATTTAGTTCTTGGTGTTCTTAGAAATGATGGTTTGTAGTGAATGGTTATTCACTGTTATTGTTGTTTATTGGTGCAGTGTAATTTGGTATCGAAATGATGCTACATGTGACTGCAAAAGATTTACTATAACAAATATGGTGTCTTTTCCAATGCTTCAGTTGTTAGTAGGATTTATCTCTTCTTTTAATGATGTATTTATTTTGAGCTTGCTATTGGCTATCTCTTTGTTACTATATATAGGACTATTTGCCTCTTATGTTGTACGTCACTTTGCTTTTGTGTTTGTAATGTGTGGTTTTGTATTAATGGTATTATGGGGATGAGATTGTGGTCTACCCTAGACTGTGATTTCAAGGTAGAAGTACCACGGAGGCTCTTGTTTGTCATTTCAAGTCTAAAGTAGCCATTATCATTAAGGGCTGCTTTCCTGGACTCTTAGTGTGAAACTCTTGATTTGCATTTCATCTTTGTTGTTGAATTGACTCATGTACGGTCCTTATATGGGGGTAACATATGGGAGGGATAGGTCTTGCTTGATAATCAATGAGGCTAACCAATCTTTGAGGGAGGCGAGGTTGCTAATTTCCATTCCTCTTCTCCTTAAGGTACTTTTTTGTGGTTATCGGACTCTTGGAACGGGGTTCTTGTTTCTTATTTCAAGGTAGTTACCTTCCTACACCACATAGGTACTATTATTGTTTTAGGTGAGAAGGTCCTTGTTTCCCATTTCACATTGGGAATTCCATATATTAGCTTAAGTTATATCTTAATTAGTGTAGCTCTTTATTGGCTACTATTGTTGAAGCGGGGGTTCTTACTTGTTAGAGAGCTCAACCACGCAATCTCTATATCTTTGATTAGAGATAGAGAGATGTGCCCATACTTATTGAAGAATGTTGTTGTCAATGGGGATCCCTTATCTTTGCATAAAGTCGTACTAAAATGATTGAAGGATTCTCGTTGGTTGAGGTAAAGGGGGAGGGTTGTAACCGTACTTGTTGAAGAATGCATTTGTGTATGCTCAATCATGGAGCAGTCACTTGTTATAGTTCTTAGTGATTTCTGAAAATATAATTATAGGTAATTTTTGGGGGCCTTTTGTATTGAGTGACTTTTGAAAATGTAACTTGTAATATTGACTTTGTAATTTGTGAGGTTGATATGTTGACTTGTTTATGCAAGTACCATTTGACTTTTCATCTAATGAAGTACAAATGTTGGCTATCTTCCTTTTCATTCTCTTTATTGTCTTATTTTCTACCTTTGTGATTCATCCCAACTTTCGCATTATGCCAATGGTGTTTGGTATGTTTTTTTGCCATAAGATTGGGTATCTAAATGTTTTGTTGTTCCTTTATACTAAGCTTAGTAAGTAGGCAAATGACATGTACATTATGATTCCAATTCTTCTTCAAGACGAGAATTCATTATGTGGTTAATGCACATGCTGTAGTTTGATTAGATGTGGGTCATATATCTTTGACATGGCAGGAGGCCGCGACTCATGGTGTGATGCATGTGGGTTACATGTCATTATTGTGTGGGTAGTTTCATCGCCTTTTGGGTTCTTGATAATCGTCGATTGGGTCATTAAGGTTGGCTTAGTTGTGATATTTTGTAGTGCTTATAAAAAGGGATGTGACTTCCTTTCTTTTGCTTTTCCTTAAGCTTTATTTCTATCCTTGAGAGAGAAATAGAGGGAAGCTATTGTTTTGTGGTTGTTCTTTTTGCAAATAGTTCAGGTATGTTGGCAAATAGTATTTCTTCCTCTACTTCTTCAAGCTCTAGTATTAGGAAACGTGATGATTGGAAAGAAAGGCAAGTGTCTCTACCCTCCGCAATGGTCATAAGGAATGTTGAGGGTGCTCAAAATAATTTTGTGGAGGTTAATGCTGTTCTTTGTTAAGAAAGGGAGGCTGATACAGTAGTGTACTTTATCGCGTAGGATGTTTATCTTGACGATGGGGTACAATTGCGTGAAGTAGTTGCTTTGTATAATGGTGCTATTGAGGGGATGTCATAGAAAAGGGTTGGCACTATTATGAAGGTTGAGGAGCTGATAGAGCTAAGGAAGAACACATTGGGGGATCACTTAAGGGGGTGAGAGATTATCTTACTAGGTAATCTTGAGAGGGTAGCCTTTGAGGTGTCGAATTGATTTTACCTTTATCGAAAGCATTTGGATTCTGGTTTAAGGCTCCTACTCATTAGATTTCAAAAAGTGTTCACTATTCACCACCTGTGAGCTTTGTTCAAATTTCTCTTGATGCCATGTGGTTGTTGATGGTTTTTTAGGGCATATGTTGGCATTTTCACTTAGAAGCAGTGCTGGTGTTGTTTAGGCATTTTTACACTTTACAAGTGTTGAGTATAGGCTAGTACAATCTAAGAGCAGGATGGGAAAGAAACTTTTTGATGGGTTAGAGGAGTTGGTGAAGTGTTGGAAATGGAACTTCTTTGTTATTGAAGTTGAGGGTCTAGTGGATTTTTTGATTCGTTGGGTTCAACCCATTAGGATGCTTTGGGCTAATGATTTGGGGTTGAGTGATACGTCTATAGCTATTAAGCTTGAGGAAGAATTAGAGTAGAGGTTGGGTGTTTTTTGGGATGCCAAGTCTATCGTTGATGAATTCTTTTATGAGAGGAAGTTGGTGGAGAGTGTGAAGATTCTTGAAGGTTTAGTTGTTGATTGTGGTTCTTGTAAAGCATCGAGGTGGGCCTATTGGTAGGGGAGTTTATTGCCTTTCATCATGCCGTTGGGGGTAAAGTTAACCTATCTATTATGTGCCTTGCAATCGACATAGTGTGTTCTTTTTAATTTTGTTGGTCGATTCATTGATTAGTGGTTCTCCTTTTATAAGTATGAAGATGTAAAATCCTTTGGTAGAAGAGCTTCTTACCAATTCTTTAAAGAGGATGCCTAAGAAGGCTATTAAAAAAAAGGAATACTTCTTTTAACGTAGTGGCAATGTGGTTTGACAACAGTTGCTCCAAGGGCATGGACTATTATTATCATTGATGGGGGGAGTAAAGATGTGCTGATGGTTAACCTGGCTACTTCGCTCCTCAACCCCTTGAATGGGCTATTATTGTCATTGATGGGCGGAGTGAAGATGTGCCGTTGGGGATTTCACTTGAAAATGTAGTAGTTAATCGGGGGGCCTAATGGCCATCCAAGTAAGTGGCCGAAGGTTAATCCTATGGTTAATTTGGAGTCACATTCTATTGAGCAAACGTCCTTAGAACCTCACAGTGATGAACAATGAAATGAGGTAGAGGGGTCATTAGAGAATATTAGGTAGCTCCCTGTATTTGGAGGAGGCTTGTTTTGCCTTCCTTAGGATATCTATGAGGATGACTCCCTTATAGATGTTTGGCCTGAGAACCCCATCTTGGAGAAAGGGTCAATTCTTCATCGTGACCGAGCATTAGTTGGGAATGCCTACTGAGGGGTCTGAGGTGCTAGAGTGAAGAATTTCTTTTGAATGAGTTGTGTAAGGTTGCATTCCTATTCCAACTTTTTATTTTGCAATCATCTTTTATGTTTGCATTTTTTTTTTATTGAAGTTGGTTGATTCCAAATGTGAGCTTACGTGTTATGATGTATAAAGGTGCTCGAAGATGAATTAGAGAAGGTGAGATGGGATGAATCCTACTTTGCAGATCTTGTCGATAAGCATTGGCAACTTTCTGTGGGGTACTGAGCTTCTTTTAATCACAATGCCCTTATGATGTAAAGGCTAGCAGAAGTGGAAAGCTCTTTAAAGAAAGTTGAAGATGAAGGTTAACAAAAGATCACTAGGAGTACGAACATCAGAAAAAGGTTGAAGAGGAGCTTACTGCCTTGTGAGAGCAGGTTGGCTGCAAAGAAAGAGGTCAATCTTGAGTTAAAGGGAAGATCAAAGACGTAGGGTATTGGAATAAGGAGTTATCTAAATAGGTGGAAACCAGTTGGGTTAAGGTTGCAGAGGTACAAAAGTAGTTGCAGGCATAGTTAGAGAAGGAGTAGTAGAGGGATTCAAAGCTTTAGGTTATTGTGACATGGAGCCTAATACAACAATTGATAACACATATAATGAGCCTTTAACTAGGTCTTACCATAGTGTAGATAGGTACTTCAAAGCTATCCAAGAAAAGTAAAATAGGATTAGGTGGAATTTTGGGTAGTAAGTAAGTAATTCATGAGTTACTCAGTAGATGTGATCCATTATGCAAGCACTTCATGACTAGGGGCTTATCGAATGTGACATACTAATCTAGGCCATTAGGTTGCTTACTGCATAATCCTTGCTTGTGAAGAGAGGAAAAAGGTCAATATTTCATTAATTGAAGGAGACGAATTAAATTCAACAGCCTACAAAAAGGGATATTTATACCCGTACTAATGGGGTTTCAATATAACATGGGAATGCACTAAAAAGGGTAAAACACTTCGTACAATATTGTTACAAAAGAAAAGGGGCGATCTTGTAATTATTCTAGAAGGTGAATATTCAGTGTCAAGTAGCACGCTTGCAAATAGTGGGACACATGTCGTTTGGGGATAGGTCTAAAGATTCAGTATACAATGGTTTTTGACTTGCTAGGATAAGGTTGGCAATGTTAGTGATGTGTCCTAGGCCATATGGATTTTATGTCATTTGAACGTTTATTTATTTTTTATTATGACATGAATCATTTTATTTATTATGTTATTATTAACCTTTTTATAAGACAAAAGGATTTCTTGAATAATTTGTTCTTCCTTAAGTCATTAAAGTGCGTGACTTTTATAGTAAAACCATAAGACGATAAGAACGCTATTTTAAATAATCCCTAATTGCTCATTAAATGGAGTAATAATGAATTAAGACTAGATATATGCAGGAGTACATTGTATTTGATTGACCTATTGTGAGAGTACTACATGAATCAATCTAATAAGTATTACTCATTACAATGTTAATTTCATCCTTTGACCTCTTGACACCATAGATTCCTACATGGTAAGTTCCATGTTTTGACTCGGTTCTTTATCATTTTAGTTGGATGATTATAAGATTGTGATTAGATATGGAGTAAATTATATGGAGGAATATGAGTGTTCGTGAAGGAATTTGTCCCTCTTGTTAATTTGAGAGAGTTATCTTTTAGGCCCCTTGAAGAGTAAGACTAAGAAAAATGTATAACAATGCTCAAATGAATTAATAAGGAGTTATTAATGTCAATTGTTTAAGTACATCAAACTCTGAATTCAAAAAACAAGTGATTAAAAAATATGAGAGTGTCTTAATCTACACCTCATGTTTAATCATTAGATATCGTATGACAAAGAGACTAAATAACTGAGTGTCTAATAGGTAGAGTTAGATAATTGACCTTCACTTAATTTGGGTAAGCGTAATGTCTTGCTAAAGGTTACTTATGTCTTGTAGGTCTAAAAAGGAGTTTTAGGCCTATTGCTAACATTAGGTGAACCTATAGGGTCATGCATAAAGAACAAACAAAATGGGCTACAAGTTTATTTTAAATAAACCTAGTAGAAATTATTGAAATATTTATTATTTTTAATAGTTTAAGAATGATAAATAATGACATTTATTATTTTTGGAGAAAAATAATAAATAATAAAATAATGTATTTCATTAGAAATTGTTAATATTTTTTAATATCTCATAATATCTTCTAGAAGATATTATTGTTCCTCCATATATAAATGGAGGCAGCTCTCTATTAAGGTTACGTTGGCACCTTGTCGTATCAACATTAAACTCATAGAAAAAGTCTATAGTCCAAAATAGAGAGAGTTGAATGCGAGATATTGCGAGTTGATTCTTGTACGAATACAAATTTGTCATAGATTGCTAGCATACACTATAGCTAATGTCTAGCGCATTCCTGTGTTTGTGATTTGTAACATCTTTTGATTCGCCTAAACTAAGAATTTTGAAAAGCATCATATAAGGTAAAATTTGTAGTCCTCCTTATTAGTTTAATTGAAACGGTTAGATCTTAGGACATTTAGGTATAATAAAATTTTTAAATTTCACTACACAACTGCATCATTCAAATCTCTAAAACCCTACAATGGTACTAGGGCTCCTTGCATTCATTGATTAAATTGAATTCTAATATTGGTGTTGCATGTGATGCATATGAACACATTTTAAAGGATTAAGATTGATTAATGATCGTTTGGTAAATTGATTAGTTGTTTAACATTGTTTATGTAATGAGATTACAATAGATTCTATCATGTTTAATGTGATTAAACTCTAGTATAACCATGTGTTGGATTGATGAAAGATAGGGCTTTTCATGAAAAACCCCAAGTCATAATGTATGACATGACCTTAGACATAGCCATACTAATGACTGTATCATAAGAAGATGTCATTTTATAAAACGAATTCTAGCATAGTATCACACATGGCTTGAAGACACAACCATGTCCATGACCATATTGTAGAAAATGTGGTTTTGATAAAAGAAATTTAGCATAGTATGTGACATGGCGTAGACACATAGCCATGTTGATGACCGTGTAAGGGTAAGATGGACACACAGCCTTTGGCACACCTGTGTCAAAGGTCATGTACTCTTAAGGACATTTTCTTAAAGAATTTTTGAAGGAATATTCCAAATAGAGATTTGAAAATTTGTTTAGCTTTCTAGGTACTACTTCGAAACCTTTGCTTGCTAACTGGCTAGTAGGATTGCCATGCTTACTATTTGTAGCACAACAAATAAGATGTAGTTAACATAAAGCATTTATATTAGATGTATGTATTGTATGATATGCATGGTGCATAGCATGGCCCTCTTAGACTTATGTGACTAACAATTTTTGTTTTGGTTTTGGTTTTAAATCGGCCTACATATCGTTATCATTTTGTAATATGTTTACTTTATCAATAGTACTAGAATAGGATATAAATTGCTTTGTAATGTAAAACATGGAGGCTATTCATGTCAATCTAAGGAAATCATGGAGATAATATTTAACTTAAAGGTGATGGTAATTCTGATCTTTGCATTGATTATAAAGGTCAACCCAATTTATGGGCCATGTTATGTCTCGCTTATATTTATGTTATGATATATGTACATGTATGAGATGCTATGTATATGATATATGTATGTTATGCATGCACTAATCAAAGTCAGTCCCATAATATATAAAACATGTAATTCAAATGATAAAATCTCTCATGTAATATTAAGTCATGAAAATGCCTTCCATAGTTCAATACCTATCAAGGCTTCAATCGTCTAATTGTAGGTTCTGCTAAAGACGGATGCAATAAACTATCTTAGTAAGGTGAGGTAGATAAAGTTGATATCTACATGTCATAATGGTTAGACTTAAATAGGCTATCAAAATGATTTTAGGCCTATGGTATTAAATGGGATTAGTAGGCAGGGACACGTAACATTATTAATTTGAAATGGCTTAAACAAAGAAATTAACTTTGCATACCTCTATATGTAGATAATGGAAACAAACAGCACATCCAATCTTACTTTGTGATCTATTCTCGAAAAAGAAAAACTAAATGTCACAAACTTTCTTGATTGGTATAGAAACTTAAGAATTGTTCTTAAACAATAAAGGAAGTTGTATGTGATAAACAATCCAATCCCTGATAAACTTATTGCTATTGCTCCAAGAGTCAAAAGAAATGTTTATAATAAGCATAAAGATGACTTTGTAGATGTAACTTGCCTCATGCTTGCTATTACAGATCCTAAGCTTTAGAAGCAAATGGAGGATATAGAGGTGTACAATATGATTGTACACCTTAATGAAATGTTCTAAGAGTAAGCAAGAGAAGAGAGGTTTGCAATCACTAAAGCATTGAATTCTTGCAAAACGGCTCCAGGTAGCTTTATGAGTGCACATGTGCTTAAGATGAAGAGTTACATTGATAAGCTTGAGAAACTTGATGCGCTAATTAGTAGGGAGTTGGTTATAGATATGATCCTTGCCTCTTTACCTTCTATCTATGATTAGTTTGTGAAGAACTACAATATGCATCAAATGGACAAGTCTATAATAGAGTTGCATGGTATGCTCAAGAACGTTGAATAAATCATTAAGGCAACTAGTAATGCTTTGATGGTTCAAGAGAGAAAAGGCAAAAAGAGGAATGGCAATGATAAATTTAAAGGCAGAGCAAAAGGTAAGACCAAGCTAAGAGGCCTAAGGCCCAGTCCAAGGCCAAATTGCCTAAGGAAGGAGTTTCTTATTTCTACAATGAACTAGGTCATTAGAAGAGAAATTGCAAACTATATTTAGAGGATCTGAAGAAGAGGAAGAGTAGTGAGACTACCACCTCAGGTATTTATGTTATACAAGTCAATTTATCTACTTCTACATCATGGGTATTAGATACCGAATGTAGATCTCACATTTGTGCAAATGTGCAAGGGCTCAAGGAAAGTAGAAAATTGGCTCAAGGTGAAGTGAACCTACAAGTTGCAAATGGAGTAAGGGTTACTACATCAGTTGTAACAACTTTTGAATTAGCTTTACTAGTGCACTTGTTTTAGTTTTAAGTAATTATTATTGTGTGCCTACTATGAGTAGAAACATTATTTCGGTTTCTTGTTTAGATAAGGATGGTTTTAGGTTTATTATTGAGAATAATGCTATCTCCATCTATCATTGAGATATTTATTATGGCCTTGCTCATTTATTGAATAGTCTCTATGTTCTAAACTTCGATGAACCTGATCATAAGTCCATTTATAACATTAATACCAAAAGGTTCAAATCTAATGATTTAAATCCAACCTACTTTTGGCATTATCACTTAGGCCATATAAATGAGAAGCGCATACCTCTATGAATCATATGAATCATGCGAATTTTGTTTAAAGGGTAAGAAGATGACTAAGGCTCCTTTCACGTGACAAAGTGAAAGAACTATTGATTTATTAGCCTTAATACATACCGATGTATGTGGATCGATAAGTTCACCTACTAAAGGAGGTTATTTGTACTTCATTACATTAATTAATGATTTTAGTAGGTATGGATATGTATACCTAATGAGACATAAATCTAAATCATTTGAAATGTTCAAAATATTCAAGAATGAAGTGCAAAGCTAGCTTAGTAAAAATATTAAGATACTTTGATCAGATTAAGGTGGTGAATATTTGAGCCAAGAATTTTCTGATCATCTTAAGGATTGCAGGATAATCTCATGATTGACTCCTCCAAGAACACCATAATGGAATGGTGTTTTTGAAAGGAGAAATTGAACTTTATTAGATATGGTTCGATTAATGATGAGTCAAATAGATCTTCTAATATCCTTTTAGGGATATGCTTTGGAAACCACATTGTTAATATTAAACAAAGTTCCATACAAGTTGTGGAATGGGAAACCTCTTAGTTTGTCTTTCCTAAAGATATGGCAATGTGATGTTTATGTGAAATGTCTAATAAATTAGCACCCAAATTTGATAAGTGCTTCTTTGTGGGGTATCTTAAAGAAATAAAAGGATACTATTTTCACAACCCATCAGAGAACAAAGTGTTTGTTGCCTATAATGGTCACATCTTGCAAAGAGAAATTATTTCGAAAAGAACCAGTAGGAGCAGAATTAAACTTAAAGAAGTTTGAGAACCACAAATTAGTTCAGAATGAACGATGGATGTTTAATCAAATTCACAAGTTGTTGTTAAACTCAAACCACTAACTCAAGGCCTACGCAGGTCTGGTAAGATTCATTACGAGCTTAAGAGATATAGATTTTTCATTATTAACAATCGCAATATGATGCTCATAGATAAAGATGAGCCCACATGCTATTAGGACACAATGAAGGGCCTTGACTTTAAGAAATGGTAGCAACCATGAAATTAGAAATAAAATCCATGTTTGATATCAAGTATGGACTTTGATTGATCCACCTGATAGCATTAAAACTATTGGGTGTAAGAGGGTATTCAAGAAGAAAACCGACATGGATGGCATTGTGCATACCTATAAAGCATGACTAATGCAAAGTGTTTCAAACAAACTCATGGTATAGACTATGATGAAACCTTTTCACTTGTAGTCATGCTTAAGTTTGTTATAATTCTTCTTGCCATAGCTATGTACTATGACTATTAAATATGGAAAATGGATGTCAAATAACATTTCTAAATGGAAACCTCATCAAAGATGTGTACATGACACAACTTGAAGGTTTTATCAATCTAGAGAATTCACATAAGGTATGGAAGCTTCAAAGGTCCATTTATGGATTGAAGCAAGAATCTTGGAGTTGGAATCTTTGTTTTGATGAAGCAATCAAAGAGTTTGATTTCATAAAGGATGAATATGAACCTTGTGTATACAAGAAGGTTAGTAGGAGCACAATAGCCTTCTTAGTGCTTTTTGTAGACAACATAGTACTCATTAGTAATGATAATTGAAATGATATTCCTACCTTGTAGAATGTCAAAACGTGGTTAGGAAATTGTTTCTTAATGAAAAACTTAGGCGAAACCACCTATATCTTAGGCATCAAGATTTATGGAGATAGATCTAGAAGACGTATCAGCCTAAGTCAAAGTGCGTACATTGATAAGGTACTAAAAAGGGTTTAGTATGGAAGATTCCAAGAGAGGATTCATGCCAATGTCATGTGGAATTAAATTAAGTAAGACTTAATGTCCTATTTCTAAGGAAGAACAGGAGCGCATGAGTAGGATTCCATATGCCTCAACTATTTGTTCCATCATGTATGCCACGTTATGTACTCGACCGGATGTTGCTTATGCCATGAGCATTACTAGTAGCTACTAGTTTGATCTAGGTGAAAGTCATTGAATTGCAGTCAAGAACATTTTAAAGTACTTGAGAAGAACTAAGGTGTTGAACCAAAGGTTCATTAATTGAATTTTTTGAGAACAAAGTAAAATTAGATGATTAAACCAATTATTACTTGGTTATATTGAGTTAACTGAATAATGTCAATTAATTTGCTTAATGATTAAATATATTAATTAACTCTACAAGATATTTAATTTTTGAATGATGCTCAAACGATCTTGAAGTTAGATTACAAAGTATGGTTGTTCTTTTGTATTAAAGTTGATTTCAGGTAATATTTAGCCTACTGACATGATAACAAATGGAAGAACTGGCTTGATAGTGAAGTAGCTTGGATAAGAAGATGAATTGAATTCCGTTCACTCTCTAAGCCAACATACTGGTACATTTGCCGGTAGTAATATTGCTTACAATCATGTTGGTAAGAGAATACTACTGTCATGCTGATAAGCCTATTTCAAGTAGCCATTGGAGCATTTAATGTGCAGTAATGGGATGAGTTAGTATAAATGCTCAACAACTCGACTAAAGAGAATTAAGAACTGATATTCCACTACAATCAAAAGACATTCTCTTATATCCTTTGGCCTTATTACTTATTATTTGTCTCTTGTACTCTTTACCTGCAATCAAACAAAAGAGACTTAGTATATAGTGCTTGAGTATTCATATATTTTATAATCTTGAGAGAAAAAAAAGTACTGCATTAGAGATTGTTGTATGCAATAGTGATTGTGTGAACTTGTGTAGCTCTTTGAGTATTGTATTAAGTGATTAATAAAGCAATATGAAGTCCTTGATTAGAGGTGTTTGTGGGTTTGTATAGATTAGGGGGCGGTCCAAACTCTATGTTATATCTAGACTTAATCTTCTCTATCTCTATCTCTTTAATTTTCGCACTTATTGTTAGCTTACTATTGTCTTGATCATCCTTGTTATCGCATTTCATTTTAAATATAAAAAAGAATTGCAATTTGCTTTAAGAGCTCAAGTCACACCCCCTCTTAAGCTTAGCCTAGTGTTTTACATAAGGACGTAGCCTTGACATATCGAGGAGAGGAAGGTGCGCTTACTGTAAATGGTTACACAGATGCTAGTTTGCAGTCTAATATAGATGACTTTCAATCACAATCTAGCTATGTGTTTTGTTTGAATGGAGGCACTATAAGTAGGAAGAGTTCCAAATAGGAGGCAGTTACTAATTCTATTATAGAGAATGAGTATATAAAAGCACTTGTTTAGATCAACAAGTGCATCAATAGCTTAAGAGTTGTTCCTAACACCGCGGATCTAATGGACTTATATTATGATAACAATGGGGCCATTGCATTGGTTGAGGAGCCTAGATCATACCAGTGATCTAAAGATAAACCCAGGTATTACCATCTTATTGGAGAGATTGTCAATAGAGGAGATGTTAAGATATACAAAGTACCTACGAATGATAATGTCATAGATCCATTGACTAAGCCACTCCCTTATTCTAAACATGATAGTCATACTAGAGCATTAGGCATTAGATTTATGTCTGACTAGGCCTATTGTAAGTGGGAGTTTGCTAGTGATGTGCCCTAAGCCATATGGATTTTATGTCATTTGAATATTTATTTTTCTTTATGATGTAAGTCATTTTATTTATTACATTATATTGGCCTTTTAACATGATAAAAGGATTCTTTCAATATTTTGTTCTTCCCTATGTCATTGAAGGGTGTGACTTTATTAGTAAAACCATAAGATGATAAGAACATTATTCTAAATAATCCCTAGTTACTTATTATATGGAACAATAATGAATTAAGACTAGTATGATAGTTGAATGATAATCACGTTTTATTGATCATAGATATGAGATATCAATCCAGCACAAAGATACATGTAGGAGTTCATTATATTGAATCGACCCATCATGAGAATACTACATAGATCAATCTGATAAGTACTACTCATTATAGTGTTATTTTCATCCTTTAACTTAATGACACCACAGGTTCCAACATAGTAAGTTTCATGTTTTGACTTAGTTATTTATCATTTTAGCTAAATGATTATAAGACTGTGATTGGATATGGAGTAAATTATGTAGAGGAATATGAGTGTTTGTGAAGGAATTTGTCCCTCTCATTAATTTGAGAGGGATATATTTTGGCCCCCTTAAAGAGTAAGATTGAGAAAAATGCATGGTTGCGCTCAAATGAATTGATAAGGAGTTATCAATGTCATTTGTTTAAGTTAGTCGAACTCTGGATTCAATAAATGAGTGATTAAACAATATGACAATGTCTTAATCCACACTTTATGTTTAATCATTATATATCTTATGACAAATAAACTAAATAACTAATTGTTTAAGAGTCGGATCATTGACCTTCACTTACTTTAGGTAGACATAATGTCTTGTTAGAGGCCACCTATATCTTGTAGGTCCAAAAAGGAGTTTTAGGTGTATTACTAACATTAGGTAAACCTATAAGGTCGCATACAAAGAATGAACCAAATATGCTACAAGTTTATTTTAAATAAACCTAGCAGGAATTATTGAAATATTTATTATTCTTAATTGTTTAAGAATGATAAATAATGACATTTATTATTTTTGGAGAAAAATAATAAATAATAGAATATATTTCATTAGATATTGTTAATATCTTTTAATATCTCACAATATCTCATAATATCTTTTAGAAGATATTAATGCTCCTCTATATATAGATAGAGGTAGCTCTCTATTAAGGTTATGCTAATGCCTTGTCGTCAACATTGGACCTATAGAGAAAGTCTGTAGACCAAAATAGAGAGAGTTAAACATGAGATATTGCAAGCTGATTCCTGTACCAATATAGATTCTTCCTAAAGTGCTAGCAAATACTGTAGCCTATTTCTAATGCGTTTGTTCGTATGTGGATATCGATAGTAGGTATTCACAATTTGTAGCACTTGTTGATTTGCCTAACTAAGAATTTTGAAAAGCATCATGTAAGGTAAAATTCGGTGTTCTCCTTTTTGGTTTAATTGAAACGCTTTGAACCTAGGACATTTAGGGATAATAAAATTTTAGACTTCCGTTGCATAAATGTATGATTTGAATCCCCATAGCCCTACAAGAAAGATGGGTTGGGAATCCTGTTTGGCCATAGGTACCTCGTGCAATGCTTCAAGTGAAATGTTGAATAACTTGATCATCTTAGTTCTTGTACTAGCTCAGCACTCTTCATGCTATAGCTTAGATAGGTAATCAAATTAGCTCATTGATAATGTGAAATTAGCATACATATTTTATAGTTATTTTTTTTCTAATTTGTATATTAATTTATTTAATTTCATAGTGATTTATATCTTAATCCATTTAATTTTCATTTTTAGGGACTTTAGGAGAATTGGTGAACTTTCAAAGATTTTTATTAAGTTTCAGAGCTTATTTTGGACAAAAGTGTTGTTTGAGGAGTTAAAGTGAAAGGATTTTGAGGGAAAAACAAAGTCTAGTGAAGAACATAGCCGTAGTTCATGTTTGTCTACCCCTTGTTATCTAATTTCCATCAAATTTTGAGGATTTCATATTAAGTGCATGTATACGCCGAAACTTTACGCTTTTGTACTTTGCCTGTAGACATGCAATGAATTACGAATTTTCTATTTTTTTTAAGTTTTTCTTTTTCTTTTTCTTTTTTTTTTCTTTTTTTGTAAATCTAGGTCTAACCATTATAAATAGATTCCTTAGCCTACCTTTATAAGTAGAGCCCCTTTTGAGAAAGAGTTAGTAGGGTAAAGAATCATACGGGTTTCACTATCTTTTTTCTTTTATTTTGTCATTATGTCGCTATTTTAATTTCTTAGTAAATTGTTATTGAACCTTACATTCTAGGATGACTTTCTTATTGATAACGAAATTTAATTCATGATTTCGCACATTGTGATCTAATTTTATTGTGTTTATTGTTGTCTTTAATTCAATATACCGGTAATTGAGTTATCAACAACTTTCTTCATTCTCTTGATAGCCTTATTTAAGTTGGAGCTAAGTCTTGGCTCTCTTATCACTCTCTTGCAAATTTATATGCCAGGGGACTAGACCCCGTATATCCTGGTGTCACCGTATTAGGAGTTAGCGACTGTCTCCCTAAGATGATCTTAAAAGGACTATGCCCCGTTAATTCATTCTTCTATAGATTGAAAGAGAATTATGCCACATCTAATAACTTAGACCAATCCTGTTGATTTGCACTTATGAAGTGCCTTAAGTAAAGCTCCACTAACACATTCACCATTTTCGTTTGTCCATCCGTCTGTAGATGAAGACTAGTAGAAAAGTTTAGCTTAGAACCAAGAAGCTTAAATAGTTTTGTCCATAATTTCCCCCATGAAATGACCACGTGGTCACTTTCAATGTTTCTAGGCAAACCCTAATACTCACTATATGCTTGAGGAACAACTGGGCTACTTTATCAATAGGGTACTCCTTTGTTGTTGGAATGAATGTTGTATATTTTAAGAACCTATCTATTATTATCATAATAGAACCATATCCCTCTAACTTAGGCGGGCGTACGATAAAATCCATAGAGACACTTTCCTAAGGATGCTTTAGAATAAGTAGAGGCTCTAATAGTCCAAGGGTTGGCCTTTGTTCCACCTTGTCTTGTTGACATATGAGGCAAGTTTTGACAGAACTCTTAACATCCTCCCTTAGATGCAGCCAAAAGTACCTTTCTTCAACCAAGGTTAGGGTTCGGTGTATTCCTAGGCGACTTGCCTATTTAGAATCATGGCATTCCTTCAATATTTCCCTCTTTAATGGTGATGAGTGGGGAACATACACATGTCGCCCCTTAGTGTATATTAGTCCATCCTCCTCCTAAAATCTTCTTGTTTTACCCCCTTTACATTGGATTAGTAGAGCCTTAGCCAACTGGTTGGTCTCTATCCCTTCCCGAATTTTCTCCAGGAGGTTGTTCTTAATACTACTGATAGCAGCCAATTCCACCCTCTGACTTAGGGCATCTACTATAACATTCGTCTTGCTTGCCTTGTACTCAATATTGAAATCAAATTTTGCCAAGAAGATCTGTCAACAGACTTGCTTAGGGGATAGCTTCTTTTGGGTCTAGAAGTAACTAGCAACCACATTGTTACTCTTGAACACAAATTTCATACCAAGTAAGTAGTGTCTCTAAACTTGAAGGTAATGCACTACAGTTGTCATTTCTTTCTCATGTATTGGGTATCTCCTTTCCATTTCATTCAACCTTTAACTCTCAAAGGCTATTGGATGGTGCTCCTACATCAAAACCTCACTAATGGTATAATCACTAGCATCTATACATGCTTCAAATGATTTTTCAAAGTTAGGGAGCACAAGAACTGGCTCTCTTGTGACTAGTTCCTTTAATGTATCAAATGCATTCTACCGATCTTCCCTCCACTCCCATGGAACATCTTTCTTGAGTAGATTTGTTAGGGGGGCAGCCATTTAAGAATATGCATGAATGAACCTTCTATAATAATTTACTAAGTAGAGAAATGACCTCAATTCAGTAGGCTTAGTGGGTTCTTTCCGTTCTCGAATGGCTCGTATCTTCTCTTCATCTATTCTAATCTTCTCCTAGCTTATTAGGTGCCTTAGGAAGGCAACTTCTTCCTTTGCAAAGGCACATTTCTCCAACTTTACATACAAGTCATTTTTCATCAAGGCTAGGAAAACTGCATTAAGATGTTCTATGTGATCTTCCATAGTCTTGCTATAAATCATGATATCATCCAAGTAAACCATAACAAAATGATCTAGGAAGGGAGTCAATACCCTATTCATGAGAGTACAAAAAGTAGCTGGGGCATTTGTAAGCCCAAATGACATAACAAGAAACTCAAATGCACCATACCTTGTAACATAAGTAGTTTTAGGCTCATCTCCACCTGCTATTTGTACTTGATGATATCTCAATTGTAGATCTAGTGTCCAAAAATATCTTGCCTCTCCCAATCGATCGAAAAAGTTTGATACCAAAGGATTGGGGTACTTATTCTTCATAGTGACCTTATTCAAGGCCTTATAGTTAATACACATTTAGAAAGACTCGTCATGTTTCTTTTAGAAGAGAACTAGACCCCTAAAAGGCACCTTCGACAATCGGATGAATCCAGCTGCCAACAACTCCTTCAATTATCACCTTAATTCTTATAATTCTTGCGGTGACATGTAATAATTGAATTATTGTTAGTCTATTGTAGAGTTCACGAAAGCATGTAATATGACTAACTGATACAATTAGACAAAATTGGTTGACTAAAACGTTCAATAGTTCAATTTTTCCAAATTAGGGAAACCTAATAGTAGGATTTAAGGGTTTCATGCAATTTTGCAATGCCTTATGTAGAAGTCGTTATTGGTCAAAAGTGGTGTTGAATGTTGGTTCCTATAATAGTTCAGTAGCGTGGCCTTAATAAGACTGGACAAGTCAACATGTGATGTGCCAAGCAGTAGCTAAGGAGGATAAAAATGCACTCTCATCAATTGCTCCATGGCTCCCATGGTTAAAGATTTGAATGTAAGAGTAAGTAAGCAAAGTATTTTTCAACTTATCTAGTTAATAGGCAGGCAATTTTACCTAAGCTTTCGATTCGTCATGTAGCTACTAAGCAATGTTGCTAAGCTTTCTATAAACACTTCAACGTCTTATCCCACACTTGCTATAAGGTGTTGTATAAATTCTTAACTCAAGGGTCGTAACTTTTCACTTCTCTCGCCTGTTCGTGTATCGTGTGCACATACATGGGACATTTGTTGGTTTAGTCATCATTATACTGTATAGCTTTTTAATTGCTTACGGTATTGTGCCCGTAAGATTTCTGATAGCATATATGTGTCCTACATCGATGTTTTGTAATCAAATCATGTTTGGATTCCAAAAAACATCTTTTAATTCCTCAAAATGAAGGCGATACTTATAAAATCCCTCAAAGGTTTCATTTTACACTTTTCTGATCACTCACCATCACAACATATCGCTGTGTTGTAGTGTTCTATTCTTCTTACTCTCAAACTGCTCTTCAAAATATTCTTAAGTTCTCGAGCTCTTTTCTTTTGAATTCATAACATCATCAAGTATGGCTAGAAGCAAGATCTACTCTTCTACTTCGAATGACTCTAAGGCTGCTCTTTCTCCTTCTTCCCCCCATGAAGCAACTGGATTGGCTTCAACATCTAGTAGCTTGGTTGACAGCATAATCGAAAGGTGGGAGAAGCTTGCTTACATAGATGTGCTACCGATGGATGTCTACCCTGATGATGGAGAAGATAGGACCACTACTAGGTACTTATATAATAATGTTGTGTATAATATTGATTCTTTGGATGGAGTATAGAGTAGCGCCATTAGGGTACTTGTATCTAAGTACAATAAGTATTTTGAAGATCTTTAAGTGGAGTAGAAACTTCGTAAGCCTAGAAAAGATGAGAGGGTGTGTGTTCCAATCGAACGTGAGTTCTATATTTATTTGAAGTATTTTAATTTTGGCTTACGTTTGCCTCTTTCCAATTTCCAAAAAACCTTTTTCAATTATTTCTGCATTTCATCAAGTATGTTTTCCCCTAACACAAATAGAATCCTTGTTGCTTTTGAGATAATTTGTGAGGAGCATGAAGTTAGACTATTGTACAGTTGTTCAGGTTTTTCTTTACAACCAAATGTCAAGTAGATCGGTGGTTTTATGTAGAAACAAGGCATGGTCAGAAGTTTATGGACGGTTTGGAGTCCAAAATTCACAATTGGCACAACAAATATATACCAGTTAAGTTGGAAGTGGACCTTGATTTTTGGAATAAATGGTTAAAACCCATTAGGACCAAAGACATAAAATTGCTGCCAAACAATACTGCCATTGCAAAAAAGATTCAGGATAGACAGCATAATAAGATGTTTTATTGGGATGCCAAAAGGACCATTAAGTGCTATGAGAATGATGAAACAATATTTTCAAATGAAGAAGGTACAACTTGTTCTTCTCATTGTATTAAGTTGAGTTGTTAGAGGAGAGTCGATCTTTACACTTTAGGGAGGAGATCCTTAACCTTTGAGCATCACTCAGCATGGATTTATACATTTCATATCTACTAAGGTCTTGAGTTCTAACACTCTCCTCTCTTTTATCTACTTCTCTATTATTATTATTTTTTTTAATGAAAACATTGATGTAAGAGAAGTTGACCTCGAAAGTTGTTAGCCCAAGCCATAGCTAAGAAGCCAAAGCTTGACAAGCGTATTAGTAAGGCCACTTGGTGAGGCATAGAAACAGGCTGCCAAAAAGTAGGTTACCAAGAAGGGGATAACTTGGTAAGGGAATTTTCCTAAGGCTATACAAGATAAAGTACCACACTCCCTGAAGGATATTGTGATGAAGAAACCAACCGATGAGTCTAGTTAAGTCTTTGTTCCTAATGTTGCTATTGAGATAGCCCCTTTGGATGTAGTTGCTGATAGCTCAGCATTAGAAGAGTCGACATCACTACCATGTCTTAAAAAGAAGAAGGGGAAAGAACTAATTACTAACCATCTAACCAAAAAAGCTAAGGGCTTAGAAGAGGGTGCCAAGAAAGCCCCTCAGGAGAAAGCTATTGCAATTGCTTCTACTAAGTTCTCCCATAATAAGGAGAGTTATTATTATGTGCCTTGCTAGAGCTATACCATCTTAAATACTAATTCTGCTTTAGAAGATAAGACTAGGCCTTTAACTCTATTGGAGGGGATCATTCCTCCTAAAGATATCAATATTTAGAAGAGAGATATTGATAGAATCGGTGGGAGTAATAAAGCCTACATTGCTGCTAAATTATATGATGCAAATTTCCAGGTCAGTAGTAGTGACTTTAACTCATAATGCTTATGTGGTCATTGATCCTTTATGCTTGTCCTACAAATTAGTAGCCATGTTTTGATGGCCATGGATGAGGTTGAGGAAGATATGATTAAGATAAGTAAGCTATAGTTTCCCTTCTATACATAAGAGCAAAACCAATTAGTTCATTATTTCGTCATTTCCATATAGAAGGTGTATGAGGCTTATAACTCCTCTAAAGTACAAATTGTTGCGGTTGAGAATGCAAGAATAAAGGCTAAGATGGAAGCTAAGAGGCTATGAGGAGAGCTTGTGTTTGAGTAGAGGGCTCATAGAGAGGTGTTTGAAGAGGTGTTGACCCTAAAGATATAAAATAATGAGCTTTTTAAGGATACTCAAAAGTTGAAGGATCAGTTGCGTAAGAGAAAGGAAAAGTGCTAGAGCATGAGGTAGACTATTTCCTCAATGAGTGAGGAAGAGGACAAGTTAAGGGGCTAAATTAAGGACTTGGAGATCAAAATTCCAAACTTAAGACTTAAGTGGCTGAGCTAGAGTAAGCCTCTAAGACCAAACCTTCTATGGAGGAAGCTTTAGAAATCATCACATAGAGTTAGCAATATGAGAAGCTACTTTGAAAGAAGCTGTTAGAAGGGGTACAATTGGCTAGGGAAGAGATATTGAAAATTCACCCTACCAACGAGTTCTCTATCCTTGATTTTGTTGATGTTGACAATGATGGTGGTGAGAGTGATGATGATACAAAACTTAGCAATGAGGAAGGAGTCGAAGGTTAGGTGTAGAGTGATGATCAACTTGTTATTGTTGAAACCCCTATCCTTATCAAGGAGCTTACTTTAGAAGAAATCCCCTCCACTAAAAAAGATGTTCCTAGTGCTCCCATTAAATCAATTGAGGCAAGTCAAGATCCTAACTCAACTAATGTTAAGGAAAAATGTTACCTCCCATGACTCTTAACTCTATAAATTCCACAAGGTGAAATGTCATCAACTAACTGTCTTCGTCGTAATTTTTTATTTTTGTTGAACTATCTTGCTGATATTTCCCATGTTTATCTTGAAGTACGTTTTATTCACGTACCTTAAGAAATTAGCAATTTAGATTTTGCTTAATGAGGCTTTCATATTTGTTTCCTTATTTTGATTAGGGAGAGGGTCACTTATCCTTTCATCCTTAGATATGGATAAGAGAAGTTTGTTAATTGCTTTTGATAAGAACATATTTTTAGCGTTCATGTTCATCTATAGAACTAATAAAACTTATCAAAGGTGGTTGAGTTCATTAACTGTAATAGGTTGGAACTCTTTTAGACTAATCAAGCTTGTTGGTTGCTTAAAGTCAGAATTTAAGCTCATTAACTGCTATAAGTTGAAACTTTGTTATTGTTAGTTCGTTTGCCGTATAGACTTGAACTATGATATCTGATAATAGTAGTTAGATCAGGAAAAATTAACGACATCAATAAAGATCTGTATGGTAGATCTGAAAACAAATACTACAATTTAGTAGAAACAAGGATACTACCTTACATATTTTTAAAAGAAGTGCTAACTAGCATAAACACATCATACATAAATAAGAAACGAAGAACAATCACTCAAAATACAACTTTAAATTCTCAGCATTCTAAGCTCATGGGATAACTTGTCTATCTAAACTCTCTAGTCTATAGTTCTTATTACTTACAATCTTTCATGCTCATATTAGGTCTTCCTAATTTGCAAAGAGTTTTCCTTGCTTATCTCGAGTACCTGTTGCTTCCATCTTCCTATAAACCAGATCCCCTAGTCAAAAGACTTTGTACTTAACTTTCTAGTTATAATACTATACTGCCTTATGTTGGTAGGTGGTAGCTCTTGCTCTTGTAATGTCCTAAATTTCTTCTACAATACCTAGATTAGTTGTTAGGTCAACCTGATTTGCCATGATGTCAAACCTTTGAGTGCGTAAATTAGGCAGTTCCAAGTAGATCGGAAAGATAGCCTTTGACCTGAAGGCTAATCTGAAAAGAGTTTCCCCTTTTGATGTCTTATGGATGGTCCTATATTTCCATAAGATGTTAGGGACCTCATCAACCCATTTCCCTTTTGCTTGGCCAACTTTCTGCCTTAAACTGTACATGATAACCTTGTTAATAGCCTCTACTCGCCTATTAGTTTGGGGACGAGCCACTGAAGTGTAATTCGGTCGAATGATGTACTTTTCATAGAAAGCTCAGAACTTATCATCATTGAACTACGGGCTATTATCAGTGATTATCATGTAAGGGACCTAAACCTTAATACACTAAAGTTTGATATGAATGACTTGACCTTTTGCATGGTTATCATCACTATTGCCTCAGCTTTCACCCACTTGGTGAAATAATCTACTGCAACTATTATAAATGGCCATTGGGAAGTAGCCTTGGGAAAAGGCCCAAGTATGTCCAATCCCATTTGAGCAAAAGGTAAGGTGTTGGTCTAGCTGTATAGCTTACTGGAGGGTACATGGCTTAAAACTTCATGCTTTTGATGCTTTGGGCATTGTCGAACCACATCCTTAGTGTCCTTTTTATAGTCAGGTAGTAGTACCCGATCTTAAAGCTTGAACATATAATGTCCAAGCCTTCTATCATGGACTAATCAGTTGCTCTTAAGTATAAAGACTCGCCCACATGGTTCGCCGAATTGTCCAAGGAGAGCTGAACTCTAAAGAATAATGCATTCTCCACTACAACTTGCTAAGGTACTTTATTCTCCATCTCATTGAAGAAACCTTCGAGGTACCTGACTTGTTGTCGAGTCAACCTCTTTACAATACACCAGTCTAAGGCTAAGCACTGAACCTACATGTTGTTGAATTGACACATCTTTAAAACTGAGTTGCCCTACTTTCAAGGTGATTAGTCGAGGCTGATATGAAGAATGGCCATCTATTGAACTAACCCTTCCCAAGCCCTGAACAACCAAACTGTCAAGCATCTAACTTGACCTACTTTGCTCAAATTAGCTTTACCCAACAATGTAGTATCATCGAGACCATAGAATAGACGGTTTACACACACCTTATTTTTCTAACATTTGTACTATTCTTATAAGAATATTCCCTTTCTATTTGACTACGGATTTACCCTTGTAAATTACACACTTTTCCTTTTATAATAAGAATCTTTTTTTTGTAATTTATATCAGCTTAAGACTTGTCCTAATTGGGCCATATAAATACTTTTGATATTTAATAGCCATAACATCAGATATCATTGAATTTCAAACATACTTTCCCTTGTGAGCTAAGTATCCCTTGTTCACTCTCTTTTACTCTTATTTAGTCCATTGTGAGCATGGATTAATGGCAAGTGCCCTTCGG
The DNA here is from genome assembly GCA_024138015.1 of Lumnitzera littorea. NCBI lineage: Eukaryota > Viridiplantae > Streptophyta > Magnoliopsida > Myrtales > Combretaceae > Lumnitzera > Lumnitzera littorea. Next base: position 85,945,436 of record JAMXBB010000012.1, read on the forward strand.
CTACACTTATACGTAATATCAAGTGTAACTTGAGCTCATGTGAGGGATTGGTGCATCATATTCATTATCAATACACGGGGACCCCTACTCAACCTTCGAATTCCATTTATCTTTCAAATCGTCTTAAGGTTCAGACCTACCCTTTTGGCTCGTGTGATATCGCTAGTCGTATGATATCGCTAGTCGTATATCACCCCTTCTCGGTAATCTATATCATCTTGGTATCAAAGCTTGGCAATGTTCGAGGAAGTTTCTATTACTTTGTGCTTTGAGTGACTTATTACTGCTGTAGTGTGTTTTAGAAACTATTTGTCATTGTCGTGAGAATTTGAGAAGTGTTTATTGTTAAAGAAATTTAGTGTACTATTTTCCCTTGTTTCTTGTTCGCAAAAACAAAGTATGAGTGTCTAATTGATTTATCGTAAGCTAGTTATAATAGCTCTCGATGTGTTAATTACTGTTTTGTTGTTGTTGTTGTGGAAAGAATTTCGAGTTGTGTTTCAGCTATTAACCTATTGTAATGTATAACAATGTTCGATTCTAATTTTCAAAGAACACTAGGTAACTAAGAGAATGGTGCTCATAATGACCAAGGTCAACAAGGAAGTTTTATGTCCCAATTTGCAGATGAACAACTAGATAGGCTTATTGACTCGGTGGCTAGCTTGGTGACTGCCATAAATGAAGATAGGCAATAACCCCTACAGAGGCCAAGTCAATGAGCTACTTGAGGGAGGCAATAGTTGATATGGTTGAGCTAACACCCTAGTTTGACCACCCTGAGCTAGAGGATTGGATAGAATTGCTTAACGGAGACTAAGATTAGACAAGATCGAAGAAGAGGATGAGAAAGTAGGTGAAGAGGAGGAAAAGTATTATAAACTCAAGGAGAAGAATGTCTGAGCTCCTAGAGTAGAAGGATTGAGGATGCATGTCCTTAGTTTTTTGGGAATGGTGATACTGAGGACTACCTAGACTAGGTAGATAAGATTGAGAAATAGTTTAAGTATCATGAGGTGCCTAAGAATGCCAAAGTTAGACTTACCGTATTGAAATTTACTAGCTATGCATCTCTGTGGTGGAAGAATCTACGAGCCACCTGCAAAAGAGAAGTATAACGTAATATAAGAGATTGGGATGAAATAAAGAGAGTCATGAGAAGAAGATTTAATTTAAGCTGCTATCTATAGGATGTATTCAAGAGTTATAATAGTTGAGGTAAGGAGGATCAAGTGTTAAATCGTATGTGAAGGAATTTCGAATGTTAATGATTTGTTGTGAAGTAGTCGAACTTGAGGATCAAATTGTGTCTCGATTCATTGGTGGATTGGAGTATGAGATTGGAGATCTTTTTGAGACTATGGACATCGATACACTTGATGAGGTAATCTGTGCTAGAAGATTTCGAGCTGTTATCAATCGACTTACCCTTAGCTGACTTGTTCCAAGCAGACCTATGCAATCAAAACTAAATAAAGTTAGTGAGGTCTGACCTACTTAAACTACTCGAGTAAAGGAGAAAGAGATCCTAAGGAAGTTTGAGAAAGGCTAGAGCTTAAGAAGAAAGACAAGTGAATTCAAGTGCTTCAAGTGTCAAGGGTTTGAATACATGGCCACTCAATGTCCGAACAAAAGAACTATGGTGATCTAAGGAGAAACGCCGAACATTGAGGTAGACAGTATTGATGAGGAAGTAGAAGAACTGAAAAAGACTGGACAAAGTGAGCTGTCCGAAGAGGAGGAGATTATATATAGTGAAGAAGGGAATTTCATGCCTGTGGCCATGGCATTAAGGTAAGTGATGAGTGTGAGCCTAACACTAGAAGACAAGCAACAAGAGAATTTGCTCCACATTGGCTATAAGGTAAATGGATCATTGTATGCATTGATTGTTAATAGTGGTAGTTGTACCAATGCAGCACTTGCTTTCATGGTCCAACAATTGAAGTTGTTGACTCCACCCCACCTTAAGCCTTACAAATTGCACTAGCTTAGTGACAAAGGAGCCTTACAAGTAAACAAACAAGTAGCTATGCCAATCTGTATATGAAACTATTGAGATGAGGTACTTTATGATGTGTTACTCATAAGTGCGTCTCATATTATTCTTAAACGACCACGGAAGCTTAGTCAAAATGTGATTTATGATGGGAGGAAGAACACATGTTCCTTAAAGCATGAAGGTAGGAAGGTAAAGTTAAGCCCTATGACTGCCGAGCTAGTTAAAAGCATGCACACTCAACTAAGCCAAGTTTTGAAGAGGGAAACTTTGGTAATAACCCGAGTCAAGCAGAAGAGAGAGATGAAGGTTGAAGGTTTAGCCTTTTTGTTGGTTAGAAGGTTACTTGAGATGAGAGGATCAGATGAGGAACTACTACTTGCCAAGGTGAAAACCTTGTTGAATGTGTTTGTCAACCTATTCTTAGGTGAACTCCCAGAAGGTCTATGATAAAGGCATATTTTATTCATATTTTAATGAGTGAATTAGAGAGAATTATTATTGATTTTATAGAAATCATTAAGAATTGGTACTTAAGTATTTTCATTTGGACATTTAAGGTATTATAGGATTTACAATGGAAATACGGACAACTTAGAGGAGTTTTACACAAATGAATGAAACCGAAATGAGCTACGACACGACTTGAATTGAACACAGTTTGCCTATATTTACACCGGCGGCTTTAGAGTTTACATTACTGACCTTAGAAGCAACACTGCCAGCCTTCATGGCCGACCTTCATGAAAAAATTGCCTTGCGAAAACCAACCCTAGTTTTCTCTATAAATAGTCATGAATCTCGGATTTTAGGAGAACTTTTCATCTTCTTTAGAGTTAGATAGTCCTAAAACAGTTAATAGATAGTTCTTGAAGAATTCGTCTGTAGGATTGCATGGATCGTTGAGAAGATTTTTCTTTCACTGTAGAGACCATGTTTTAGAGTTGCAATTGAAGTTTGCCTTTTCCAATTATAGAATTGGTGACATCTATTTTAATTATATTTATGCAATTCTGTGAATTATTAATGCTTTCAAATATGAATTTCTTTGCAATTTCAATTAGTAATTATGCTTCCGTTAAATTCCATGGCTACCAAAATTTATTTGTGGGAATTGATGAAACCCTAGATAGCTAAGATGATAATTGTGTTCATGTTATAGGATTGATAGATATATGGATGATTCATAATTGCAATTTCTATGATTTTGATTATAGTTGTCTAATTGATTATAATTATTAGAAACCCTAGTGATACGAGAGTTAAAATAGGGTTTGTTAGAAATTCTTGGTTAATTTGATTAATTAATGTGGAAGCAATGTTAATTGAATTAATTAGAAATTATCTAAAGATTAATACAATGTTTGGCGATTGATTATTCACTAAGACATTAGGGATAATTGATTTAGGACATTAGACAATCATAGTATCGGGAGATATACAATTGTAATTTAGAGTCCACTGTTAATTGGAGATGAGGGAGATGACTGATTGATTCGAGGTTTAAGTCCTTAAATTTTAAGGCATAATAATTTCACTTGAATGACCATTTAGCTATTAATCTATATAACATTATAACAAGTTGATTTGCATAATCTAGGGTAGATTCCATTTTCCCACAATTTTCAATTGATTGTTTAGTTTTAGATATTTTATAGTTATTTTCTTTTCGATAGTTTTAGTATAATTATTAGGTTAGTTAATTTAATTTTGATTGCGTGAATATTGATAAGAACTAGCATTGGATTAGTAATTTCTTAATCCTAGAGGGATCGACAACCTTACTTACTCTGTATTACTTGATTCTGATCCAATATACTTACTGAAGTATTCACAATTTATTTTTTATTTGTATAGCTTAAGCAAATCAAGTTTTTGGCACCGTTGTCAAGGACTAGAAATATTAAACCTTTTAGTTCTGTTGGTAATTTAGGCGCACTTGACAACGTGTGTTATTTTTGTTCTCTTTACAGGTATTATATGCGTAGGAGTAGAAGTGCTAAAATTCTACCACTAGATTTTGAAATAGAGTGCAATTTGCATCAGTTGAGGCAAGAAAGTATAAGAAGGATAGAAGAGATGACAGGTAATGAAGATAATAATTAGATACAAGGAGTTCCGCGAGCACTACGAGACTATACAGTACCCATGGTGATGGGTGAGACTATAGAGGCCTACAATTTAGATTGACAATTTTGAGTTGAAACTGTCCCTCATTCAGATGGTTTAAACAAATTAGTTTGGAGGATATCCTAATGAGAGTCCTGATGAGCATATTGCAAGATTCCTCTAATACTGCAATACAGTTAAGATGAATAACGTGACATACGAGGTTATCAGATTACAGCTCTTTCCCTTTTCACTAAGGGATAAACCCAGAGCTTATTTTCATTCATTGCCACAAGAATCTGTTACTACTTGGGCTAATCTTTCATCGAAGTTCTTAAGGAGATTTTTCTCACCAGCTAAGACCACGAAACTAAGGAATGACATCACCAACTTTACTAAGTTTAGTAATGAGTCACTTTATGAGGCATGGGAGAGATTCAAGGAGGTGATCAGAAAATGCCCACATCATGACTTGCTAAATAATCTCCTAATTGAGATTTTCTATCTCAATTTGGATGAGACATTAAGGTCTTTAGTTGATGCTGTAGTTGGAGGTGCTTTGATGGGCAAGACTTATGATAAAGCAAGTGCACTGATAGAAGAAACGACCTCTAATGCACATAACTAGTAAAACGAGAGAAGCAACTTAGGAGTGGCAATAGTTAGTAACAATAACACTATGTCTCAATTAACAGCTCAAATTGTAGCTCTCACTACCTAGGTGAGTAAACTTACCTCAGCACAGTCTTTTAATACTAATCCTATTGTTTTTTGTAAGTTATGTTTAGCACCACATTTGACTCTTGAGTGCCTAACTGGGAACCCTTCAGGTCCAATTGGTGGAGAATAGGTGAACTTTGTTAACAACTTTCAATGTAGTAATCAAGGACCATACATACAATCTTCGGTGGCGTAATCATCCAAATTTTTCATAGAGAAATGAGAATAATGCATTTCAATCACCACTTGGATTCTAGAAGCAAGGTCCTACTTAGTACACTCCACCTCAATAAAATCAATTTAGAATGGAAGAGCTCATGTTAAGCTATATGCAAAAGACTGACACCATGTTACATAATCGATAGGCAACTATTCGGAATTTAGAGAATCAGATTAGTCAGATCTCTCAACAGTTGAGTAATAGACCATCATGGTCTTTACCTAGCAATACTGAAGAGAACCCCAAAGGTGTCAACGCTATTATGTTGAGACGTAGGAGGGAAGTTGAAATAATTGACAAACGAGTTGAAGAAAAAGAGGAGAATTCAAAGAAAGGAAAGGGGAAGCAAGTGGAAGAGGAACAAAAGTAGAAGTCACCAAAAGTGAAACCATATGTTCCTCTAGTTCCTTTTCCAGGAAGACTGAAGCAATAGCAGCTAAACGCCCAATTTGCCAAATTCCTAGATATCTTCAAGAAGCTATAGATCAATATTCCTTTTGCAAAGGCGCTTTAACAGATGCCTTCGTGTTTTAGATTCATGAAGGATTTGCTCACCAAGAAGACAAAGATTGATGGGAATGAATCAGTGATGCTTATAGGGGAGTGCTCCATGATCCTTCAGAAAAATCTATCCACCCTGCCTAGAAAACAAAGAGATTAGGGGAGTTTTATTGTTCCTTACACTATAGGAAATTTTCATTTTGATAAAGTTCTTATTGATTCAAGTGCAAGTATAAATTTAATGCCTTTTGTTTATTTTTAAGAAACTAGGACTTGGAGATTGTAAGGAGACTCATGTGACCTTGCAACTTGATGACAAGAGTATCGAATACCTAAGGGGTATTGTTAAGAATGTCCTGGTGAAGGTACAGAAATTTATCTTCCTAGTCAACTTTATAGTCTTGGAGATGGAAGAGGATAGAGAAGTACCAATGATCCTTAGAAGACCATTTCTTATAATAGGTAAGGCATTGATAGACATGGAACAAGGTAAGCTTACTTTAAGAGTTATGGACGATCGAGTAACTTTTAATGTTTATGAATCCATAAAACATTTTGATGATTGCAAATCCTGTTACATTATTAATATTTTTTATGAGATTACTTGTGAGTTTATAGAAGAGAAAGTAAGATTGGATACCATGGAATTAGTTCTTAGGGATTTGGGTGATTGGAGTGATAATGATGAGCTTGAAGAAGAAGAAGGTAGGAAACAGGTGTTAGAAATCAAAGCTCGATACTATGAAGAGCTAGGCACTAGTGAGAAGAAGCCAATCTCATCATTGACACAAGCCCCAGTGCTTGAACTTAAACCTTTACCTAATCATTTAAAATATTCTTATCTTGGAACAAATGATACTTTGTCAATAATTATCTCCTCTTCTTTGATAGGTGATCAGGAGAAACAACTTCTAAAAGTTCTAAGAGAGCATAAAGAAGCCATTGGGTAGACTATTGCCAATATCAAGGGGATCAATCCCTTAATTTGCACTCACAAGATATTGTTAGAGACTGAATGCAAACCCACGATACAACTACAGCGACGACTTAACCCAAGTCTTAAGGAAGTAGTGAAGAAAGAGGTACTCACATTACTAGATGTAGGTATTATCTACCCTATCTCAGATAGTAAGTGGGTAAGTCCTATTCAGGTAGTACCAAAAAAAAGTGGTATGACTATGGTTAAAAATGAGGTTAATGAGTTAATCCCTACTCACATTGTGACCGGGTGGAGAGTCTACATAGATTATAGAAAACTGAACGATGCCACCCATAAAGACCACTTCCCCCTCCCTTTCATAGATCAGATGTTAGACAAACTTTTAGGGCATGATCATTATTGTTTCTTAGATGGCTATTCTAGTTGCAATCAAATTGATATAGTACCCAGGGACCAAGAGAAAACCACCTTTACATGTCCTTATGGCACTTTTGCCTTTAGGAGAATGCCTTTTGGTCTTTGTAATGCACCCGCTACTTTTCAAAGATGCATGATGTCTATATTTTTTGACATGTTAAAAGATTTTATTGAAATATTTATGGATGACTTCTCTATCTTTGGGAAGTCATTTGATTCGTGCCTGACTAATTTAGGCTATGTGCTTAAAAGGTGCAAAAAGACTAATATACTTCTAAACTGGCAAAAATGCCATTTTATGGTAAGAGAGGGAATAGTCTTAGATCACAAAGTGTTGAAAAAGGGAATTGAAGTTAATAGAGCCAAAATGGAGATAATAGAGAAGTTGCCACCACTTACTTCAATCAAGGGAGTCGAGAGCTTCTTAGGGTATGCTGGCTTCTACAAAAGATTTGTTAGGGACTTCTTTAAAATCTCTAAACCTCTTTGTAATTTACTTGAAAAAAGTTCTGCCTTTGTTTTTTATGATAGTTGTTTATAAGCATTTAAGCTATTGAAGGAGAAGCTTATTTCGGCTCTAATGATCGTTGCACCTGATTGGGAGCTTCCTTTTGAGATGATGTGTGATGCCAGTGACTATGCTGTAAGAGCAATACTCGAGCAGAGGAGAGGTAAGTTATTTCATATTATATATTATGTAAGTAGAACCTTGAATGAGGCATAGAGAAACTATGCTACGATAGAGAAAGAACTTTTAGTAGTTATATTTGCATGTGACAAGTTTAGGCCTTATCTAATAGGTTATAAGATCATAGTATACACAGACTATGCTACTCTAAAATATTTGTTTGCTAAAGTCGAAGCTAAACCTAGGTTAATTTGTTGGATCTTATTACTATAAGAATTTAACCTTGAAATTAGAGATAAAAAGGGAACTGAAAACGTAATTGCTGATCATTTATCTCATTTACAATTTGACTATTTAGAGCTACCCATTAATGAGAAGTTCCTGATGAACAATTGTATGCAATAGAGATTCAAGGGTTACCTTATATGTTGATATAGTTAATTACCTAGTTAGTAAAATCATACCATACAGTCTCTCATTTCAAAAGAAAAAGAAGTTTTTACATGATGTGAAATTTTATTTCTAAGATGAACCGTATTTGTTTAAATGTTGTACTGATCAAGTAATTAAACGTTGTGTACCTAAAACTGAATGGCTTAGCATAATTCAGCATTCTAAGGAATTAGGAGGCCACTTTGGTATGGAAAGAACTGCAGCTAAAATCTTATCTTGTGGATTTTACTGGCCCAATTTTTTAGTGATTACAGGAACTATATTAAGTCTTGTGCTCAATGCCAAAGGACTGGAAATATTTCTAGGAGACATGAATTACCACAAAACAATATACTGGTAATCGAGCTTTTTAATGTATGAGGAATAGACTTCATAGGTCCTTTCCTCATATCTTTTTCAAACAAATATTTACTTCTAGCAGTAGACTACATGTCAAAATGGGTAGAAGCATTTGCTCTACAAACTAATGATGCTGGAGTGGTAATTAAATTTTTGAAAAAGAACATATTTTCCAAGTTTGGGGTACCCAAGGCTATTATAAGTGACAGGGGATCACATTTTTGCAATTAGTAGTTTCAAAAATTGTTAACAAAATATGGAGTCACTCATGAACTTGCCATTCTGTATCATCCATAAACATGTGGACAAGTTGAGGTGTCCAATAAGGAAATAAAGTATATCCTGGAAAAGACTGTCAATGCATCTAGGAAAGATTGGTCTTTAAAACTTGATGATGCATTATGGGCTTACAGGACAGCTTTTAAAACCCTTATAAGAATATTCCCATACAAAATCATTTTTGGTAAATCATGTCACCTACCTATAGAGCTCGAGCACAAGGCTTACTGGGCCATAAATACCTTAACTTTGATTTACAAGTGCCAGTAGATAGTTCCTGATAAAACTTGGTTTCGATTGTTTGAGGTAAAAGAACCTACTTTTAGAAATATTGCCATCGAGTTTTTATCTACTTTGTAGCTGGAGAGAGGTGGGTGAATGTCTACATTCACATTTCAGGCTTAAGGAGAGGTTCATGTGATTGAGTTGAATCTGATTGGTTACTTTTTGGGTTTATATGAGGAGGAGGAAGTCAATTTGCCCAACTCCTGGCTTGGTGATATGATTGTTGAGAGATTTTGGTTTCAGTTGATTCACCCAAGGTGGGAAGATTTTGTACCTTCAAAGTCGCTTGCCATGACTTTCTCAATAATGGAGCACAGGCTACTCCACCATATTCTTACTCACACTCTCAGCTGTAATAGTAAGGTAACCGGTTTCGACATATTTTATCTGTATAGCATGATTTCTAGGTATCAGATTGATTTGGGAGTAGAAATAGAAAAAATTTTATTTATAGACAAATAGATGATATCAAGACTCAGGTTATATTTTGTGGTGGTTATATTATGGCATTATTAAAGGGTATAGGGCTTTTTTAAGAACCGGAGGGGGATGGGGGTATTCCTTGTAAGCCTATTTCTACTACACCCTTTAGGGGTTGGGGATTGGTTAAGATAAATAATAGGCCCAATCTTGTTGATGAGGAGGATATTCTTGAAAATCCTCTTGCTGCTAGAGCATCTACTTCATATCATCCTCTAGCTGGTAACTATGAGCAGTTGAGTGCTGAAATTAGAGAAGCTTAGAATGAAATTAGGAAAGAAAGAAAGAAGAATAAGAAGTTCCGAACTACTACGTTCAACATGCTAAGGTTTACTATCTCGTGTTTCCAATCAACAGCTGTAGAGCAACTACATTACGAAACTTCCAGTATAGAGAGTAGCAGCATTGACCATGGTAGTTAGAGTTATGGACGCCTTTCTAATTTTTCTTATGTTATTTTTATTTTTCTTTTTACTTTGTTGTTAAGTTATTTTTTGTTTAGTATTCACCTATTTGGGTAACTCTGGATAATTAACTCTACTATGTACTCTTAAGTGCACTTTTATGCTATCTTTGCTCTTTCATGTTTCTTTGTGTTTAATGAGACATATCTGATCTAAATTCTATGCTCGTAATGATCTTATGCTTGGAATTTTCCTTGTTGTTGAAAATTTAAATCCAAGAAAGTACCAGTTTTTCATTTCCTATTTATTTTGAATTTTTATTTTTATTTTTATTTTCTCTTGTATACTGAATAGGAGAAAGTGTGGACACTATCTATTCTAAAGTCGAGGGAAGGAAATATGGGAAATGGATTTTGAATTAAATTGAATATTAATTTTGATGCTAGTTTTTGTTTACAAATTGTTATACTTTCTTATTAGCTTAAACTTTATTTGTTTTTAAGTATTTGGCAATTTTTAAGCCAATTTTTTTCAAAATTTTGAATTTCTTGTTTGGAATCTAAAGATTATACAAAGAAAAAAATTTCTTGATAGCATTTCATTGTGATTTGAATAATTGACTCATTAAGTTTTTTTTTTTTTAGTGCCTTACTCATCATTATTGTGATTTTTGTATTCAATTAAAATTAATTAGTCAATTCTTTAGAAACCTAATTTTCTTAGTTTTTAACTTTAGAATTTGAAGTTTAAGAGTCAGTCGAGTCCTTAGATGAAAAGTAAACAGATTCACTTCTATGCAAGGTTAGTCAGTATATGTTATTTTTAGTTATTTTAATGGCACTTTCACACTTAGTGAAAGAGTTAAGTGAAGCTTTATACTTAGTGATTCCTATAAAAGAAGTTTGAAAAATTTTAGTAAGCATTAAAAAGAAAATGTTATGAAATGAAAGCCTTTACTCCAATAACATAAGAAATTGAGTTAAGAGGAATGAAAGCCTGATTTAAATGTTAGAGTGAGGAAGAGTCCATAGGGGTCCCTTTAAAACTTGGTCACTTAGGTGATGAGCCAAGGATGTGCCAACTTAATGCACTCATTATAATGAGAAGGGTGAAAAGGCAAAGTTCAGTATCTGAACTAAAAAGAAAAAATGGGAATGGAAAATGGAAATTTTGAATGCAATTCAAGATATGAATTAAGGCTTGTAATAAAACGGAAGAAAACTTAGGGATAGAGCAGATACCATATGCTTTCACTACTTTGTTAACTTGTTTGTCAAGATAATTAGAGGGATAATATGCTTACTAATAGCTATGAAGTTTAAAAGGGTATGTTTCTTTCTAGGACTGAGTATCTACTTTTGAAATAAAAATCTTAGGCTAAACACTTAGATTAAAATTTGTTTTCTCTAGAATGGCTGATTAATTTCAATTGTAGTACTTTGATCACATATTTCGACTTGGTTTAAGTGGTGGCCATTATAAATTAGTGAGTTCAAAAATGTGAAACATTAGATGTTTTGGATTTGCAATTAGAAAATTTGTACTTTTAATGATAAATTTCTTTACTTCTGTTTACTTTGCTTGAGGACAAGCAAAAGTTCAAGTGTAGGGGAGTTGATAAAGGAATATTTTATTCATATTTCAATGAGTAAATTAGAGAAAATTATTATTGATTTTATAGAAATCATTAAGAATTGGTACTTAAGTATTTTCATTTGGACATTTTAGGTATTAGAGGATTTAGAGTGGAAATACAGACAACTTAAAGGAGTTTTACGCAAATGAACGAAACCGAAATGAGCTATGACATGATTGGAATTGAATACAGCTGGCCTATACTTACACTGATGGCTTTAGAGTTTGCGCTACCAGCCTTAGAAGTAATACTGCTAGCCTTCATGAAAAAATTGCCTTGCGAAAACCAACCCTAGTTTTCTCTATAAATAGTCATGAATCTCGGATTTTAGGAGAACTTTTCATCTTCTTTAGAGTTAGATAGTCCTAAAACAGTTAATAGATAGTTCTTGAAGAATTCGTCTGTAGGATTGCATGGATCGTTGAGAAGATTTTTCTTTCACTGTAGAGACCATGTTTTAGAGTTGCAATTGAAGTTTGCCTTTTCCAATTATAGAATTGGTGACATCTATTTTAATTATATTTATGCAATTCTGTGAATTATTGATGCTTTCAATTATGAATTTCTTTGCAATTTCAATTAGTAATTATGCTTCCGTTAAATTCCATGGCTACCAAAATTTATTTGTGGGAATTGATGAAACCCTAGATAGCTAAGATGATAATTGTGTTCATGTTATAGGATTGATAGATATATGGATGATTCATAATTGCAATTTCTATGATTTCGATTATAGTTGTCTAATTGATTATAATTGTTAGAAACCCTAGTGATACGAGAGTTAAAATAGGGTTTGTTAAAAATTCTTGGTTAATTTGATTAATTAATGTAGAAGCAATGTTAATTGAATTAATACAAAATTATCTAGAGATTAATACGATGTTTGGTGATTGATTATTCATTAAGACATTAGGGATAATTGATTTAGGACATTAGACAATCATAGTATCGGGAGATATACAATTGTAATTTAGAGTCTACTGTTAATTGGAGATGCGGGAGCTAACTGATTGATTCGAGGTTTAAGTCCTTAAATTTTAAGGCATAATAATATCACTTGAATGACCATATAGCTATTAATCTATATAACATGATAACAATTTGATTTGCATAATCTAGGGTAGATTTCGTTTTCCCACAATTCTCAATTGATTGCTTAGTTTTAGATATTTTATAGTTATTTTCTTTTCAATAGTTTTAGGATAATTATTAGGTTAGTTAATTTAATTTTGATTGCGTGAATATTGATAAGAACTAGCATTGGATTAGTGATTTCTTAGTCCTAAAGAGATCACAACCTTACTTGCTCTGTATTACTTGATTCCGACCCAATATACTTACTGAAGTATTCATGATTTATTTTTTATTTGTATAGTTTAAGCGAATCAATCTACCCCTAGTCTGAGGCATTGAACACACAATAGACTTATAGCCAGGAGCCATACTACTGAGAAAGCTTGCCTACAAGTTGAATCCGAAGCAAGCTGTCGAGTTGTAGAGATAAGTAGATGAATTGTTGAAGAGAAGGTATGTACGAGAGTCCCTAAGCCCATGTACTATACTAGCTTTATTGGTGCCAAAAGAAGGATAAGACATAGTGGATGTATGTAGATAGCCGAGCAATTAACCGCTTTACCATCAAGTTTAGGTACCCTATGCTAAGGCTTGATGACATGCTTGATGAATTGAATGGAGCAAGAATATTCCCCAATTGGATACCATCAAATCCAAATGCAAGAGGGAGATGAATGGAAGACCATGATCAAGACCCTTAATAGACTGTATGAATGGCTTATGATGCCCTTCGACATATACATCGAGCACATTCATGAGACTGATGAACTATGTGCTCTGATGACATTCTAATTTATAGCCTTCATTTAGTGACTCACTATAAGCACCTCTGAGTAGTCTCCTAAAAAATCTAAGTTGAGAAGTTGCATGCCAAGTTGAAGAAATGTGACTTTTGCCAACCTAAAGTGATCATTTTGGAATTTTTCTGAGTGGTGGTGGTATACAAGTTGATGATGAGAGGGTGAGGGCGATTACTAATTGGCTTATATTGACGTGTGAAGTTTCCATATCTTAGCATCATTCTATGCCGATTTATAAGAAATCTTAGTACTATTGTGACCCCACTCACTAAGCCATCTAAGAAAAATATAGAGTTTAGGTGAGGAGAGAAAGAGTAGAGGAGTCTTGAGGAGGTGAAGAAGAAGTTGATTACCGCTCCTATCTTAGCTCTACCGAGCTTTGACAAAGTATTTGAAGTGGAGTATAATGCATCTAGACTAGGCATAGGAGCCGTACTAATGCAGTAAGAAGCTTAGAGGAGCCATACTCAACTACTCTTTATATGATAAGGACTTCTATTCCTTAATCCAAGCTCTGATTGTTTAGTAACATTACCTATTACACAAAGAATTTGTAATTTACACTAATCATGAATCATTGAGATATTTGAAGAGTCAACCTAAATTGTTGAGGAGGCAAGCCAAGTGGATTAAATTTATGGAAGGATTTTCATACATTGTTAAGTATAAGTACGGCAAGAATAGTATGGTGGCTGATGCCCTATCAAGATGACATTCCCTATTAACTGAGCTGCATGCCAATTTACTTAGATTTTCTATGATTAAGGATTTATATGTTGAGGATCTGCACTTTGGCTTGATCTATGCTAGATATGAAGATGATCGAACACTTGATGATTATCACAAGGAAGATGGATACTTATTCAAGAAGAGGAGACTATGTATCCTGACCTATTATATGTAAGAATTACTAGTGCACGAGATGCATGGTGGAGGATTATTTGGGCATTTTGGCAAGTACCAAACTCATGAGGTACTGGCCTTTGTCATGCCCTGAAGCGACAGAGTCGTAATAGCCCCGCCGTGTAAACCATCCTAAGATAGAAGTTGACCTTACAACCGCTATCTTAGGCTTGATCTACACAAGATGTCTACAACTAACCTGCTTTGAAGTAAACAGTTTGTAATTTAAATAAATCATTTACCTAAGAAAGAAAGGAAATACATATATACACTATAATTTAGTTATTACAATTATCGTTTACAATATTTCTCCATAATATATTTCCTAGTTATTACATTATTCAGAAATGAAAAATTCTAAAGTATAAGCTTAAACCTTAAAAATATGTGTTTATTCTTCGAATGTTTTTCCTCACTTCCCAAGATCCAGCAGTTGCCAGCTTTAGAGTAGTTGTTTGCCACTTCTTAGCTTGTACCTACACAACGTCTATAGGGATGTAAGCAGCCACAGCTCAATAAGTTAGGATGGAAAACTTAAAACTATACCATAAACACAACAAGGTTATCAATCAACTTATTAAGTGCAATGCATGTTCAAGTAAATGCCATCGTACGACGTTGTCCGGCCTGTCATGAGATTAGAGAAATTTCGCTCATTCTAATCCGGGTTGAGGAGTTGCCATTAATGCAACAGCTCACGACCAAACCCAAGCTTGTGCAATGGAGATCTCGCTCCTCCCGCGACTACCTTCAAACCATTGACTTCACCCTTGCCATGACCTCCTCTCCTATCACTTAGTTCGACTAAGGATGAAGAAGGGACCATTATGCAATCCTACGCTATCCCTTTCGAAGGGATCGGTATTTGGCCGGAGAGTCCTATGTTCCCCTAATGAGTTGCCATATAGGTCCGATTATGATTATAGGTCATATATTTGATTAGGTCTAGTTTAGGGTGATCAATCATTTCATACAAACCATACAATACAAGCTAGAACAACAGACAGAATCATAGCATCACTCGTAATCAAGCACATGCACACCACAGACTATCTAACAAGCACAACCAAGCATAGTTTCAAGCCTCCAAAATACAGCATCATATTAATCCCAACTTACCTCGACTCCTCGCTCACTCACTCGAAGTCCGACTTATTCTGGCCATCGCCAATCATCCCTATAACATAAACGTGGTTTCAGTTTTTCATATAACTATTATAGGTTCGTTTTATCCTATAACGTTTATTGTTATGTTTTGTTTAGAGTTTAATATGCCTAATTATTTGGGTTTTAAGTCTTTTACAATTATTCTAGGTTTGGTGATCGATTTCTAAATTAGGTTCTAGTTCGATTTCTAAGTATTGTTTTATACTCGAACCCTAGAAATTCGTTTTCACTCATAATATGAAATTAATCACATTACTTCCCAATTTTCTAAATACCATCATTACCTCTAATTAGTATTTTAGTCCACCTGGTACACTTAAATCTTTATTAATGTATCAAATTTACTTCTAATGTGAGAAATTTTTACATCTTTCATATAATTACATAAATTTAAGTTTTCTATTAGTTTTATTATATATCCCTATTATTTATATAATATCAATTTTTATCCTAATATTTTCTATTTATTATATTTTCAATAATTGTGTATTATGTATTATTACTTATTATGTACATAATACAAATCTAATATTTTTATCACTCTAATTACTATCTCCCAACATCAATTATCATTTCGAAATGTCTAAATTCATCCTAAATCAGATTTTACATCTAATTACCTTAATTTACAAAATTAACTTAAAATGTACTATTTTTCCATATTACTTATTTACTACATAATTAACCAAATAATTACATCTAACACCCTAAATGCTACGAGTATCATACTTCATTAGATTTTAACATCCTAAAACATATAATTATTCGCTAAATCAATAATTAACCATTTAATTACTTAATTAACCCTAAATTACCCATTTTATGTCTAATTTTAAGGCCTAAAAATTATCTAAAATTTTCGAAAATTAATTTTTGAAAACGGGCTTCATAGCACTGTTCTATATCATCTAACTAATCTACACAAAAATTTTGGGTTCAAAACTACACTCCTAAGGTCATTTATTTCTAAACTGAAATATGCTCGATTTTGCATGATTTCTTAAGGATTATATATTACGGGACATATTATCATCAAAATAATATTTTTCCTAAAAACTAAATACAAAAATATTCTAGAATAACAAAATTCATAATTTTTTAATAATATTTACTATTTTTAAAAAATTACATAAAATCAGGCTAGAAATCGGACTCACCGATCTGGGTGACTCCCGCCACCGCCAGCTGCCGTGGCCTTATTGGCCAGTCCAAGCACTACCACTCGTGTGGTGGTGGTGGCCGTCCACTTCCAGCTGCTCATTTGATGTGAGTTCTCCTTTATAGCCTTAATTGCCTAACCCTAATTTTTCTCTTAATTTCGCCTCTTTCTATTTTTCTCACTTTCTAAACTGCCCAAATGAGCTCTGTGATTTTTCTTGCTATTTATAGAGCTTTAGGGAAATTGTTGTGTATTAATGAGACAAGATAATTACCTTATCTCTTCTTTTTTCCACTTTCTATTTATTGCATTTTAATTGGTTGATTTTTTTTTTCTTCAATATCTAATTGCCACACCTCACTTCTAGACTTTTCCTCATTTTTCTATATTTTTCTTGATTTTTCCTTAATTAATTATGAATTTTCTTTAATTATTTATTATTATTTTAGCACATTTCGCGTATTTTAAGTAATTACGTGTATTTCTATATACATGTAAATTCATATATAGTATAAATAAATATTCCTAAATATTATTTAGGTTATTTTATAATTTTTAGTATACATATAATTTATCTCTAGCGATTCGTTAATTACCGAAATGCATTTTAGGCATTTTCGATAAATAACAAGTTATATATTTAAAATTTGGAATTTTTATAGTCTTTTATTTTATTGCTTATTTTCTTAAATTCAAACTTACGAGATCTATTTTACTAATATTTCTAACTTTACTTATAATTTAGGCTTAATCAGATCTTTCAACCAATCAAAACCTTGAGTGACTAGTTGTGAGGCTTACAGCCTCTAGATTCTTCTAGCCAAGGATGATAAGAGATATCCAAGCCATATAGGAAAGATGTGTTACTTGCAAAAGGGTTAAGAGCCAAGTTTAAGTAAGGGCAATATTTACCTTTGCTGATCCTGACCAAACCATGGTTCGAGCTGAACACGAACTTTATGTTAGGATTATTGAAGATGTCTCAAGGGAAAGACTCCATCATGGTAGTCATGGATTGATTTAGAAAGATGGCACACTAATGTGCTTATATCACGACCTAATAGTATCATTATCGTGGTAGATTGCCGTGTATTGCATAAAGATCTATAATCAACCCCCTTGTTGATCGTAGGCCTTTCATACAACACACAAGGCTCCTTCTACTATACGTTACCACTAGGCCCATAGATAGTAATATAAAGCAATTTAACTAAAGTTTACTTCTTTGATGTAATTACTTAAGTAAACATGTGGATTCATTGAATTTTACAGCAAAAGAATATTACAAATGAATGCAGTTTGTATGGGAATTTGCATTAGAAACTACTATCTATAATATGAGCAAAAGTAAAAATAAATAGTTATCTACAAAAGACTATTACAAAAATCTCCCCTTCATTCCCTAATCACTCCATCTCGTCTCTAAATGAGACTCATTTCGGGCATTCCTCAGCTTAAATGAGCAAAGAGATTCCCCTACAACAAAAGAAATCTATTGAGGTATAAACTTTAGCTTAGTGAGATAAATCCCCTTGTTAAAACCATATGACAAAAGTTTATTTAATACACAACATATGAATCCATGAACAATCAATATGCTAAACAATACATGAAGTGGCTTAAGAACTTCACACAACTCATAATTACGCCCCCTATAGTCGGGGTTAGAGATAATTAACCTATACAAACCAAAATCCGCGTCCTAGCACTTGGGTTTTACATCGATTGCATTATTGTGCTTAAGTCAAAATAAAACTATATATATATATATATATAATGTATATAGTATACTTTCATTTAGAGCAACAAAACATATATTTAAAATCTCAAGTCTAGCGGTGTGGTAGCCTCCGTAATCTACAAACATACGCCCTAAGTAGAAGCCACAAGATACAACCCCTTGCCAACGGTTAGTGTCTCTTGGCACCTAGTAAGCCCATAAACTTAGGAAAGAGATTCAATTAAAATAATGGTGTAGCTAGTGCCCAATCTTATAATAGGCCCTCCTCTTATGAGTCCCTTCCCATCTTCTATGTGAAGTGGTAGTCGGTGTCATCAAAATGCAATTATGAGAAATGAATTATTCATTGAATTTCTTAATCGTATAAGTGATTAATCCAATTTTCATGGTGATCAGGCAATTTCATTCTATACAATTGCACGTATGAGTTGTTACAACCAATTCTCATTATTATGTGATTAACAATCCATGGCATTCAATCATAAATTCACACACATGCATTTCTCATATCCTACAAGTATCTAATTTTCACATATATATATATATATATGTATATATTTAGGTGCATCTAATCTACAAGCAAAGTCAAGTAAGGAGTCATCAGGAATTCATTCACTCAACCATATGGATTAATCAAAATAATCCGGGGACAATTCTTCTCCAAAAGCTGGGTTCCCTGGACATTGCAAATATAATACTATAAGGATTTGAAACAAACATTAGAAAACTAAGCTAAAACCTTTTAAGTTATACTTGTGACTTGGTTTCATATTTTTTCTGGTTTTACTTAAAATTCAATTGCATATAACTTTCTCGTTTTAAATTCGATTTTTATAATCCTATAGTCAATCTTCATCTATTTTCAGTGTACTTTAGCATAGTGAGGCTAGATTTTTGAGATGAGGCACACAAAACTGCCTATAGTTCAAAACAGTAGCAATCCTCATGATTTAGAGTGCTTTTGGGCTTTGTTTGGTTAATAGGCTTTTGATATCTTGGGAAATCCTTTAGGCTTAGCCTTTAGGATTCCATTCTAGGCTTAAAATACTCCTTAAGGTTAGATTTCCAATTTTAATTTACACTCCCAAGGCTAACAACCACTTCTTGGGCTCTTAAGTGGAATTAAGTTGCCAAATGGGTGTGTTTTTTATCCAAATTAAGGACAGTCACTTTGTTGGGCTTAGGGTATGTCTTGTGGACTTTTTGATAGCCTTAAAACAACTTTTACTATTGGGGTAAGTTTTTTGTCAGAAATTTAATGAGGGTTCAACTTAGAGTTTAAGGCCCGTTTTAGATGTTTTAAGCTTTGTTTTGAGTTTTAAGCCCAATATACTTTCATACTTGACTTGGTTGGTCTTTTCACTTTATTTACTTACTTTTATCATATTTTTAAGTGTCTTTCAACATAGCTGCAGATATGGTCTTGATGAATCAAAGGGGTTCTTGCTTGATTTTTCAACATGTTTCCTCATTTTCTCAAGTTTAAGAGTTTGATCATGAACTTAGGCTACTTACATTCAAATCTTAACTTGACTTCTCTTCCATGAGATGATCATTTTGCTCATACTTTACATGAAAATAGTAGATCTCATACTTATTATAACTTCCATATCATAGTTCATGTCTTACAAAGTTGGTTTCCTTATAAAAGTTTCATGTAATGGATTTTCCTTTACCTAAGTCTAGATTTAAGCATGTTTAACTTAATAGAAGTGAAAATAACATCCGTAGGACCTACAAATACTTCACGTACAGCATGTTATCCTCTCATCTAAGTGCTCATTTCATGATTTCCTCAACTTAAAATCTTTCATTCTATGTGTTAAACAAGTATCTCTATATAACATTAACTTTACATGCTCATAAGTCAACTTTTATGTAAGGGTTCCATGAGTTTGCTTCTTAGGGTAGTCTTAGTTATTTCATCAACTTATGATCATACTAATATCCTCAAGAAAACATGGTTTCCTAACATGGAATGCTAAGCTACTAATATAAAGAAACACTTACTCGTCCACAAAGCAAAAGTATAGTGGTGGTGTACTAAGTTTCCACTTAAGCTTCTTATCTTACTTTCTCCTTCTTGCCACCTTTTCGGAGTCTTGAATTTTGGTCCTTTGAAGTGGGATTTAGGGGGTGCTCTAAAGATCCTAAAAGGAGCTTTGAAAGTTGACAAATGGAAGACACAAAGTGGAGTTGAATGCCGTAAGTTTGGGAGCTTTGTTAGTGGCAGCAATGTTGAGATTTGTAGGGTTTTGTTGTTTCCTCTTTTGAGTTGATTTTAAAGTGAGAGAAATGGAAGTGAAAATGAAATTGAATGAGAGCAATGAGAGAGAGAGTGGCTGATTGCATGGGGGGTGAGATAGTATATTTAAGAAGCTTGATTTTGTTGTCTTATAGCATGCACAAAAGTCAACATTTGACAATACTAGATGATGTAAGCATTGAGGAGTAAATAGTAGAGTCTAAGACAAAGTGATTAATGGATAAAAAATAAGGCATGGCACCCACTCCCTCCTAGCCATGTAAGAACCAACCATTAGGCCTTCCTTTTGAGCATGGAATTGTCTTGTCTACTTCATTAAAGTTGAGCATGTGAAATCTTGTCCATATGTAGTACGAGTTAAGGGGTGATAAGGAAAGTGTCTTATCACTAGTTTTTGATAAGTTATCAATTGATAAATGATTTCAACTCTCAATTGATAAGTCATCTAGGGTGATTAGTTGGTTTACTTATTTACATGTAAGGCTTAAGCATGAAGATAAGGAAATTTTCATATAGGAAATTCTTTTTGAATTTGCTTCTTAAATTGTTTTGTAGATTATGATTTAATTCCTATAAAATTATGAAATTTCCTAGAGTTGGATAAAATTGTTCAAATCAAATTATCAATTAGTCACTTAGGGTTAAAAGTCCTTAGTTATTTTAGGGTTTAGGGTCTTAAGTGACTTTAGAGTCTGCAGTTTTTCATATTCGCGTTTTATCGATAATAGGCTTTTGAATTGG
The DNA here is from genome assembly GCA_024138015.1 of Lumnitzera littorea. Lineage (NCBI taxonomy): Eukaryota > Viridiplantae > Streptophyta > Magnoliopsida > Myrtales > Combretaceae > Lumnitzera > Lumnitzera littorea. The sequence goes on from JAMXBB010000012.1 coordinate 85,966,697, forward strand.
AAAGTTAAATTCGTTTTTTAAATGTAAACTCATATTCTTAGTTTAGTTTATCCTTAAGAACGTTCAGGAAGTACTCTTAGTCGAATTATAAGCCTACTAAAAGTAAGGTTTATAACCTAGGAGCTCAATAATCACTAGGACTTACTGAAAAAGATGAGAACAAAATGAGTTCTTCAAAATATTGAAAAAAATACAATGGATAGGTCGTTAAACTACATGTAGTAGCTTATGTGAAGTTGCTTAGAGGATATAACTCGCCAATGAATATAACATGACTTGACACTTCACTTAATGTAATGTACAAGCTAATGCCAAGGTTTACCCATCACTAATCTTGAGCTACTTGGTAAGATTAGATAAGAGTATATGAAAATGGACTTGGAGAGGAATATCTCACAAGAATAAATATATTCAACATCTAAAAGAAATGTATGATTTGGGACTACAAAGAGAAGGGACTATTTATAATGAGTCCCTAGAGCAACATTACAAATAAGGAAAATTACAAAAAGATATACATGAAAAGAGATTCTTAGTACATACGAAAAAGGATAAATAGGACAAATGATAAAAAAGGGGAAAAAAATAGTATAGTGTTAAGTAAAAGGATAGGTGGCAATGAGACATTAGTTCTATACTAGGGAACTATAGGTAAAGTAGCTATATTGGATTTAATGTTGTAGGTGTGGTTAGTAGTATCAGAGATTGCTGAGGTGAATATTAAGTGCCATTATGTAATTGTAGTAGTGATATCAAGCTGAAAGAGTAGAAGCTGGTGTGGAGGGGCCTTGGCACTCGGCAGGTCAGCATTAGCACAAAGGGGTCCTAGTGATTGGTGCAGTGCTATATAATTAAAGTCCTTAGCTTCGGTACTTAATAAGTCAACCTCGACACTCAGTAGGTAGGGTTCAGCATTCGAAGTTGTATAAAGTAAGGTATGGTTGAACTAAGCTCTCAAGGAGTTCTTCCACCATTCTCTTGTATACTACGCTCTTCCTTGGTAGGTTGACCAAAGAGAATTCTTCTAGTGAGTGATTGAAGGTCTTAGAGGCACGCGTAAGTGAGGGGGCTAGAGGTAGGTAGTCTTAAGGTTGTTGAGGATTTGGCCTCAAATCTTAGATCTCTTCTTCATCAAGGTAATAGATATACCATGCCCTTTAAGTAGCTTAAGCTCATTACGTAGTAGTTGATATGCCTAAGGATTTTAAAAGGCCCATCTAATATAGGGGAAAGCTTATTTGTCCTTTTCCCTAGGAAACACTCCTTGCTAAGGTAGACCCAGACGAGGTCTTCAGGATTGTAAATGACTCATGTCCTTCCTTTGCTTCCTTATTCTTTCTGTTAAGGGTACAGTTTGTACCAATTGTTCAGCAACCTTTTGATGCAACTTTTGGAACTCCTTAGCACACTGCAAGTCAAATTGACTTTCCCCTTAAGTGGTCGAATTGATAATTAGATCCAAAGGTAAGTTCGAGTTAAGCCCATAGACACCTCTAGCGGTGATCTTCCTATTGAGTTGTAAGCTGAGTGGTTATAAGTGAACTCAATGACAATTAAGATCCCAATCATGTAAATTTTTCTTGATAGCTACTTGTAAGAGGTTACTGATTTTCCTATTCATAACATCGATCTAGCCATCTATTTAAGAGTGGTAAGAAGTACTATACATGAGCTTTGTGCCAAGCTTCTTCCATAGGGTACTCCAAAAGAAGCTAGTAAATTTCGAGTTACCGTCAGACATAGTACTTCTAGGCACTTTGTACAGCCACATGATCTCCTGTAAAAAGAGATTAGCAACAAATAAAGCATCATTGGTCTGGTGGCAATGTAGACCCCTAAAATTTCTTGACCTAACAACTAAAGTAAACTCAAGTATGTTAGATATTCCTAAGAGTCAACAAGGCTAGTTAAGATAAAAATCCTAAAATAACCACTAAAGATTTAAGTGCGTATAAAACTTTTATACCCTAAACGTATATAAACACTAAATATTTCATTCGAAAGTGATGAAAACCCTAAAATCATAACTTACTATAAAACCCTAATTGACAATATATCCTTAGTATCTTATCAAATCATTAGTAAAAGATCAAAGATAACTTTCAATCATTCATAAATACATATAAAACTAAAGTAATCCTTTAGAAACTAGGATATTGCATTATAAATCGCATCCATCTTGTAATTATATAACTAGGTTAGTATTATAAGGAGTTAAGTATTTAGTTGATGCTTATATTACATATAGTAGGTATTAGTATCCTAAATGACATTTTTCATGATAGTTACACTAAGTACCATACTAAATAATGTATATAGAATATAAATACCTAGAGGAAGATCTCATTACCTATTCTTACTAATCATTTCAATAGACTCCATAGTTCCTTTCATTTCCTTAATTTTCTTCCCAATTTTCTCTAATTACTTCATTATTTACACCTAAATTACATGTAATCCTAAAGAGTTTAGTAAGTCAACATTTAACCAAGTCAAAGGTTGACTAAGTCAATATGTTGAAAAGTCAACAAAATGTCATTGTCGTCTAGAGATTTCTTCCCTTTTTCCTTAACTTTCTACACATATCTTTGTCTAATTTTGCTCTTCCTTACCATCTACTTCTTCCTCACCTAAGACCCCACTTGTCTTCATTTTTAAAACACAAAACAAAGCCCTTTTTTCCCTCACCAAAACCGTGACCCCCTTGCTCCCTTAATTCCAAACACTTCCTTAACTTCACTTTCACAATTCCAACTACTAAAACAAACCATCATACCATATATATTTGTCTTCCTATTCATATTATAAAGGAGAAAAAGGTATGTTATTAGGTAATTTTTCATTTTATTTAGTAGTTAGATGTATAAGTTAGGATAGTGTAAAAACTTTGTATAATATGTACATATGTGTTGTTGAAGGTAGAAAGCTCCATATTCATGTTTAGAAGTGTAGAAATATCTATGTTCATGTAACAAGTGAACACATAAGAAGTGTATGTATAAGGGTTTTGGTGAGATGCTTAGTCTAAGTGAAGGAAATCCTTAGATAATTACAAGAGGAACACATATACATATGCTTAAACATGTGTATACAAGAATACACTTGATGAACACATGTTTAGGTACTATTATACATAAGTACCCTTTATATACATAACCAAAAGGGAAGAGTATACTAACTATACAAACATCTACCTTGCTAAATAAGCTCTTAAAGTGCAAAAATTTGGGTTCAATGAAGCTTTCTTAAGAGAATATATTAGGCATACGAAAATACATATAAAAATATGTATGTAACAGTATGTATATACGAGTATATGTATAAGTATAAATATGATATATGTACAAGTATATGTATAAGAATACTAGTATATATACAAGTACATCAAAAGTGTATGTATACATAACCTATGTGTATAATACATAAGAGTATAAGTATGAAGTATGGACATATGTAATTGATGATATAAGTGATGACATAAGCAATTGATGACATAAGCGGTGGCATAAACCAATAAAATAGTAAAATATAAGATGGCACAAGGAAATAATATATATATGTATACACATACATATGGGCCGAAACTTCTTTAAGCCCTTAATACCCATCTTAAATTGAATTGACCTTATTTAAGCCCATAAATTAGTAATCACAATGTAAAATCATCTAAGTGTAAGAATCTAATGGCTAATTAAATCGTTAAGTACTAAAGTAAGATATAAAACTAGCCAATAAGAATATTTGAGTTTCAATAGTTAAAATTCCAATAAATTTAGTCTATATTGTAAAACACGGGTCTTAACGTCTAAAATAGACATCACCATGTGAACATACATTTGAAAACGATGAAAAACGACTATAAGTTCGCAAATATCGGAAACAAAATGAAAAAGTTACATACGATTAGTGATATGGTTCAATCAGATAAAAATTAATAGTAATTTAAGTAGAATTAGGTAAATAGATATCTAAAACCATTAGTTAATTCAATTGCTTATATCGTTGTTATATCGTAATGATCAAGTGATCCCGATGCGAGCGAGGATCTTCTGATTGATTACTACAATTAGAGCGAGTTGTCATGGCTGAGTGAGCATTTACCCTATGATTCCATGTTTATATGTTATTGTAGCTAATGAACTTAAATGATTATGTTAATTGAATGATGTATGGGGTTAGGAAATGCCTGTGTGTGCTATTGTATGCTGATTTGTGAATTTACCTTAAATATGGATAACAAATTGTTGTTGCATAGTAGTATAGATGATGATTGTATTCGATATTGTTTGGTCACAATATAATTGGACTTAATTATACTTGGCTAATAAAAAGAAACCGGTACATGCATTGACCTAAATTCCGGCAATCACATCACATAGGGATAGCGAGAGACCATTCGGGGGTTGTTATTATAAATTTATTAGTTCTATATGGTGCCACAGTACAAAATGATCTTACCTTGGCCCATAGGAATATTAGGCATTAGAGGTCCCAACCGCCTGGCTAAAGGTTAAGTCCAAAGACCCTCGTTTAGGGGTGAGTGTTGTAGACTCTATAAATTTAACCTTCTAAGGATAGTATCGGACTCAAGTATTGTAAACATTTTTCTAAGTCGACAAAACCACATAAAATGGAAACCGACTAAAATTTCGAACTTAAAACTTAAAACAAACTTGAAAGGCCTTATTATACGATTTGGAAACCCTAATTATGCAAGAAAACCCAATCCCTACATACGCATACTTTTAAAAATGTAAACCTAAACTTAATAAAAATCGTAAATATCAAATCATAAAAAATTTTTAAAACTCAATAAAATTATCTTAATGCTTAAAAAGCCATAAATCAATAAAATTATCGATAATTTTGTGAAATCATATAAAACTGATAATGAACGAATCAAAGATTATTTCAAGTAATAATAAACAACATTAAGCTACTTAAAGGAATAAATTGATAAATTTACAAAAATTATTTTACTTGTATACATAAGTAACCCCATAATATGTATATATATATATATATATATATATATTACTAAGCAATTTTCTTCTATTTATATATATATATATATATATATATGTTACATAATAAAGCGGTGTTCCTAAATAATTAAGCCAATTGAACCTTAAGCTCCTAAGTATACCTTAAAACATACATAAACTCACTCGAACCTTAAAACCTAGGATGATCAAGGACTTACGATCATAAATAAATAATTAAAAATATAATTTGAATAAATTTTATTCAACTCTAGAAAATTTTAAAAATTTCTTAAAAAGCAAATCATAACCTACAAATTAATTTGAAAATCAAGCCCTAAAAAGAACTTCATATAAGATAATTCTCTTATTTTCACTTATAAGCCATGTTATGTATGGATAAATTGTAAAATCTACTTTTAGTAGACTTGTGATTCAACTAAGAGTACTTCCCAAATGATCCCAAGGATAAACTAAGCTAAGAATTCAAGTTTACATTTAAAAACGAATTTAATTTTCCAATTTGAAACCTTATTATCGATAAAACTCAAATATGAGAACCATAGACTCTAAACCCAAAACCCTAAAATAATTAAGCACTTGTAACCCTAAGTAGCTAATTAAGAATTTAATTTGAATAATTTTATTCAACTCTAGAAATTTTCATAATTTTATAAAAATTAAATCATAACTTACAAATCAATTTAAGAGACAAACTCTAAAAGAATTTCATATAAGACAATCTCCTTATCTTCATGCATAAGATTTGTGCACATGAATAAGTAAACCAGCCAATCATCCTAAATAACTTATCAATTGCCAAATATAAACCCTACTTTTAGTGGGCCTATGATTCAATTAAAAGTACTATTCGAATGTTCCTAAGAATCAATGAAATTGAGAACTTAAGTTTACATTTAGAAACAAATTAAATTTTTCCAATTAAAAAAAAACAATTGTCGAGAAAACCTGAGCTTGAAGAACTACGAGCTCTTAACTCACCTAAGACCCTAAACCCTAAAATTAGGGAATTTTGACCTTAAGTGACTAATCGATAATTTAATTTAAATAATTTCATTCAACTTTAGAAAATTTCACAATTTTATAGGAATCGAATCATAAAGTACAAAATAATGCAAGATGAAAATCCTAAAACAATTTCCTATAAGACCATGCCCTTATCTTCATGTCTAAGCCTTATATATAAATAAGTAGACCAACTAATCACTTTAGATGACTTATCAATTGAAAGTTCGAATCATTTATCAATTGATAACTTATCAAAATCAAGTGATAAGACACTTTCCTTATCACCCTCTTCACTTATACTACATATGGACAATTTTTCACAAGATTTCACATGCTTAACTTCATTAAATGAGAAAGACAATTCCATGACCCCAAGGGACACTAAATGGCAGATTTGAACAAGGAGAAAAGGGGGGCCATGCTCTTATCTTTCAATCATCAATTACTTTCTCTTATACACTACTATTCACTCTTTAATGCTTACATCATCAATAGTTGCAATTGTTGACTTTTGTGTAAGCTACAAGACAGCACTTTCAAGACGTCTTAAACACTCATTTTCTCTCATTCCCAACCAGCCACTCTTTCCCTTATTCCTCTCACTTTTAATTTCATTTTCCCTTCTTCTTTCTCTCATTTGAAACGAACATAAAAGGAGAAACAACCTTACCCCACAAAATCAACTTAGTATTTCCCTTTTCCTTTTCTTGTGTCATTTTCTTCCAATATCTAAGATCTTTTAGAACCATTAGAATCTTCCACAAACCCCACTCTAAAGGATCAAACAACTCAGGTTTCCAAAAGGTTGCAAAAGGAGGAAGCAAAGTTAAGAGCTTAAGTGGAACCTTTGTGCATAACCACCGTATTTTGCTTTAAGGACGAGTAAATGTTTCTTGTGATTAGTAGGTTAGTGTTTATGTTAGGAGACTTTGATTTCTTGAAGATATAATTATGATTTAAGTTGTTATAACACCAAAGACCATCCTAAGAAATAAACTCATGAAAACCTTACATGATGTTGAAACATGAGCATGTAAAGTTAGTGTTTTGTAAAGACACTTGTTTAACACTTTGAATGGAAGATTTTAAGTTAATGAATGAGGAGACATCATGCTAGACGTGGAGTACATCTAAGTCATTTAGATGTTATTTCCATTTCTATTAAGTTAAAGATGCTCTAACCTAGCCTTAGGTAAAGGAAAATCCATTACATGAAGCTTTTATAAAGAAACCAACCTTATGAGATATGAACTATGATATTGAAGTTGTGATAAGTATGAGATCTACTATTTTCATGTAAAGTATAAGCTAAGTAATCATATCATGGAAGAGAAGTTAAGTTAAGATTTGAATATAAGTAACTTAGGTTCATGATCTAACTGTTAAACTTAAGGAAATGATTAAACAAGTTGAAAAACCAAGTGCGAACCCCTTAGATTCATCACAACCAAATCTGGAACATAACTAAAAGCCACTTAAAATATGATAAAACCAAGTGAACAAAGTAAAAAATATCGATCAAAGCAAGTATAGCAAGTATACAAAGCTTAAAACTCAAAATCGACCCTGAAACTCTCAAAACGAGCCTAGAAGTCTAAGTTGGGCCTTCATTAAAATTCTGACCAACACTTTAAAATATTAAGAAAGGTTGTTTTGAATCCCATAAGAAGTCCACCTAAGACTCCATAAGCCCAACAAAGTCACTAACTTTAGTTTGAACAAAAAACAAGCCCATTTAACAACTTAAGCCTACATAAAAGCCCAAGGAGTTATTGTTGGCAATAAGAGTGTAAACCAAAGTTAGAAATCTGACCTTAAGGAGTATTTTAAGTTTGGAATAAATTCCTAAGCCCAAGCCTAAAGAATTTCCTAAGTTACCAAAAGGCATGTTTACTAAACAAAGCCCAAAAGCACTCCAAAACATGAAGATCGTTGCTATTCTAACCCATGGACAGATTTGCATGCGTCATTTCAAAAATCTAACTTTACCATGTTAAAGTACACTTGAAAACAATGAAGATTGACTATAAGGTCATAAAAATCGGATTTAAAACGAGAAAGTTATACGTGATTGAACTTTTAAGGAAAACCGGGAAAAATTATGAAATCAGTCAAAAGTATAACTTAAAGGGTTTTAGCTTAGTTTTCTGGGTTTTATTTCAAATCCTTATAGTATCATATTTGCGATGTCCAGGAGACTCAGATTTTGGGAGACGACCTATCCTGGATTATTTTGATTGATCCGTATGGCAGAGTGAGTAAATTCCCAATGACTCTTTACTTAATTTTGCTTGTAGAATAGATGCACCTAAACATATATATATATATATATATATATATAAATTTGGATGCTTGTAGGATATGAGAAATGCATGTGTATAAATTTGTGGATGAATGTGATGGCTTGTTAATTATATAATAATGGGATTTGCTTGTAATAATTTATACGTACAATTGTATGAAATGAAATTGTCTGATCACCTTGAAAATCGAGTTAATCACTTATACGATTAAGAAATTAAAATGAATCATGTATTTCCCATATTGCAAACAGATAACACCGATGTCACTTTACGCATAAGATGGGAAGGGACTCACAAGAGGATGTGCCTCTTACAGAATTGGGCACTAGCTATGTTATCATTTTTTATTGAGTCTCTATCCTGAGCTGATGGGCTTACTAGGTGCCGAGAAACAAACTGTCAGCGAGGGGCCAAGTCTTGTAGCTTCTGCTTAAGGCGTGTGTTTGTGGATTATGGAGGTCACCACACCGCTAGACTTGGGATTTTGAAAATATGATTTATTATTCAGTAGTGAAAGTATATATATGTATATATATACATAATTTTTTTTTTACTTAAGCATAATAATGCTAATGGATTAAAACCCAAGGTCTAGAACTCGGGTTTTGGTTTGAGTCGGTTAATTATCTCCAAACCTTGACTACAGGGGGCATAATTCTAAGTTGTATGCAGTTCCTAGGCCACTGCATGCGTTGTTTAGCATACTGATTGTTCTTGCATTCGTATAATTTTGTATCTAATAAATTTTTCCATACGGTACTGATGAGAGTATTTATCTCACTAAGCGTAAGCTTACACCCCAATAGTTCTTTTCCTTGCAGGTTAATCGATAGTTGGGATAGGGATAGGAATTGAGTGTAGAGTGCTACCATTGAATCAGTATGATGAAAAGCTTATGTAGTTACTTTAGAATGCTCCAGGAAACGACTAATATTTCAATTAAGTTTAGTATATTTAGTAAGTTTAGAATTTTCTGGAATTGTTTATCTTATTTCACTACTTTGGTAAGGGATATCAATTCTCTACGATTCTGAGGAATTGTGGAAAAATGGATATCCATAATTATTTATATTATATAATGAGTCAATAAACTAAAATTGAAGACCCTAATGAATAACTATTTAGAGTCTTGCAATCTTTGACTTGCACGGTTATTTTCTTATCATGGGTATATACGTGATATGGAAATTCTAGGCAATACTACTAGGCCCCTCCTAGGGTCGCTGCAAGTGTGGACTGTGGGAGCCCACTTACGATTATATTAGAACTTAGTTTTTATGAAAACAGAGGACTTGTTTGATTTAAATACAAAACATGGAGTTCCGTAGTAAAGTAAGTTTTAGTATAATACCCAGATTTGACTGGTGCCATGTATACTCCAACCCTAACTTTGGAGGGTGTTAAATCTGAGTAACGTATAGTGGCCAGTTAACTATACGTATTCTATTTATTCATTCATTCATATATGTGAATATAATGTATTTATAACTTGCTTGTGGTGTGGTTAAGGGTCTTGCTCACTAAGCTTAGGCTTATACCCCTTTAGACTTTTGCTATAGGATGGCTTATTCATTGAGGCTGGCCGGGGGAAGTTAGAGGTTAGGTTGGGGACCTGGGCAAGAGCAGGCCATTTAGTGTATTGAGAGAACTAATTATGTAGACTTTTACTTATGTACTTTTATTTTGTCAGTAATATAGATCTAGATGTACTAGTAGTTTAAATTTTATATAAATATGTTGTGTGATGATATCATTTGAATCTGTATGTTTCTAGGAAGCTAGTATGTTGTAGAGCCTTGTATATTGTGAGAAGAGTTTTTGATTGGAAGGTTAACCAATCAAGGGTTCTTCATACAGTGTACGGCATCTACCATGACTAGACCGTCCTCAGTTCATGACAGGTAAGGTATGAAGTAGCTCATCTTGTTGAATCAATCAACCACCACCATAATAAAGTCATGTCTTTTCGGAGTTCAGGGTAAGTTAAGCATAAAATCTATGCTTATGTCGGTCCATGGATGCTTAGGTATGGGTAGAGCTGTATACTCTCCATATGGCTCTTTCGTCCCCTTTGCATACTTATACAGCTCACATAGATCACGAATTCGATACACATCTTTTATCATCCCAAGCCAATAGAAATGTTCTCTTGTAATTCAACCATTCTCTTTTCCCCAAAATGGTCGGCTAAGCCTCCAGCATGAGCTTCTTGGATGAGTAGTTCTTTAGCTAAACCACTCAATACACAAACTTATTTACCCTTCATCAGAAACCCTTGGCTTACATAAAACCCATTCACAACTCCTTTAGTGTTGTAGTTGGCCATTAGTGGCCTAAAATATGGATTATGCTTATATTGATTAGGTAAGATGCCAAATCCAAGTACCTTGGCTTACACTATTGTAATGAAGGTATGGCGATGAGAAAACATATCGGGCATAGTGTTAGTGCTTCCTTTCTTATACCAAATGATGTAGCAAAAGGACTCTAAGAACTCAACCCATTTGGCATGATGTTGAGAAAGTAGGATAACTCTAGGCTAAAGGTCAATGCAATGTTCAATGCCTCTCAAAGGTGGTAATCCTTTTAGCATCACAATAAGAAATAGGTCAGCATACTTCTGTAGTAGTATCTACACCTTGATAGGTAAGCTTTCAGCTTCTCTCAACTTTAAGAGTTTCTTGACTAATAGGAGCACACACTCTTTAACCTTGACTTCTTAGGAAAATTAGGTACGGAAATGACAAGGACTTCCGTTGCAGTGATCTGGCAATCTTTTCTTATGACTCTTGCACTTCCTCAGGGCTCATAGGGGTCAGTATAACCTTCTTCCCATCCTTCTAGAACATATAGGTGCTCTTATACCCATCGTGCAATAACCTCAAGTCAAATAGCGAGGGTCGGCCGAATAAGATGTGCAAAGCGCACATAGGAAAGATGCCATGCAACACTTCATCCCCTTACCTATCACCAATGGTAATGGGTACTCTAACCTGCTCAGCAATAGGTAGACCTCCTTTCTCGTTGAGCCAATTAATCTTGTACGGTTTAGGGTACGAGAGGGTTTGCAACTTTATGGCCTTAACTACTCCTTGTATTATGACATTGGTACAGCTTCCCTTGTCAATGATCAAGGTGTATAGTTTGCCATTCACTCGGCAGTTCATGTGGAAAAGGTTCTCCCTCTACTCATTCTCGTCAACCATAAAAGTACTGAGAGATCAATGAACAACAAAACAGTACTTGGCTCTTACTTCAAGAGGTGTTAAGGAATCAAGGTCTTCCAAAAACTCTTTTAATGTCTAGCTAACTCCCACTTCTTCCTCTCCTTCATTAGCACTCCTTACTTCGAATTGGGGCTTGTCTCCTTTAACCATCATGACATGTCGATTCGAACATTGACTAGCCATATGTCTATAATCGAGACATTTAAAACATTTGATCTCTTGAGTCTTCCTTCCTAAGCTTTGACCTTAGTCTCTTCAAACCTTAAGCTCCTTAGCCTTGCCTTTACCTTGGCCTTCTTCAGGTCAAGTCGATACCTATCCTTGCTGGTCTACCTTGAAACTGTTTAGCGCTCGATCGTATCCTGGTTAGCTCGACATGCCAATTTTTCTCGGCTGTCGAGGTTAGCTAATCTAGCTTTACCTTTGCCTTTCAACCCTCTATACCACTTAGATGGCCTCATCTAAAGTCTTAAGTCTCTACAACTCTACAATATGACCAATTTCAGTCTTAAGCCCAGAGATGAATCGAGCCATAGTTCAGGATTTGGGTTCATCGACATCACATCGAATCATTAGCAATTGGAATTCCCGAACATACTCATTGACTAACTTATTGCCTTGCTTCAAAACTTGGAGGCGTTGGAAGGTATCTTGTTCATAGTATTTTGGAACAAATCTATTTTTCAAAACTCTTTTCATTTCATTCCACATTCGAATCTCACATCGTCCTCTCTGGTGCACATGTTGCAACTTTTTCCACCACATTGCTGCATATTTAGAAAACTAATGCAGCTACTCTAATACAAACAATATCTTCATAGTCATATAAGTCAAATATCTTTTCAATCTTTTTGTCCTAGTCTAAGTAGTCATCAACACTACTAAACCTATTAAAGCTTAGAATCTACACTTTAAGATGCTTAGCTCCTTGGGGAGCTCTCAGGTTATGCTCCTCAATACCATCGTATCACTTCTCCTCATCATACTTCTTGACTTCATCCATCTTAAGTCTCTTCCTCGCAACTCTGTCGATACGTAGGGCTAGAGCTTGATTCATATGAATTGGTTTAGGGGCTCATTGCTCCTCTAACTATCTTCTCAATCTATCTCTTATTTCTCAACCTTGTTCAACAACTCTCTCTTGTTGCGTAGTCTTTATGACTCTTTGTACCAAGATAGCTAAACCGGCTATAATAGCATCAAGGTCTTGTATCTGCTCATCAGTAGTTCATAATGTTTGTTAGGTCATACAACCATGACCATGAGCATCACTTTGGGCATCGTTAATCTCTCCTTGAACATTAGGATTCGACATGCTCACTACAAAACTTCAAAGCTCACTCTCCCCACTCAAGAGATTTCCATACACACAGAAAATATAGAATAAACAGTGAATAATGAACTTGCTTTATTCTTCTAGGGAAAAATAGAGTATGACAGGACAACACACTAGATGAACTAATTCTTCATAGCTTTTGGTCGTAACCTCAAGCTTTGATACTAAGATTATATGATATACCTAAGAGCTCAGTAATCCCTAGGACTTATCGTAGAAGATAAGAACCAAATGAGTCCTTTAAAACATCGAAGAAAATACAATGGATAGGTCAGCAAATTGAATGCAGTAGCTTATGTAAAGCTACTTAATGTAACGTACAAGCTAATGCTAAGGTTTACTCACCACTAATCATGAGCTACTTGGCAAGATTAAATAAGAGTGTATGAAAATGGACTTGGAGAGGAATATCTCACAAGAACAAATATATTCAATATCTGAAAGGAATGTATGATATGCGACTGCAAAGAGAATGGACTATTTATAATAAGTCTCTAGGGTAACATTACAAATAAGGAAAATTACAAAACGAAGAAGGGTAAATAAGAAAAATGAAGAAAAAGGAGGAAAAAAATTGTATAGTGTCTAGTAAAAGGACATGTGGTAGCGAGAACTTGGTTCTGTATTGGGGACATATGGGTAAAGTAGCTATGATGGACTCGTTGTTGCAAGTGTGGTTAGTAGTATCAAAGATTTCTTAGGTGAATAAAAAGTGCCACCATGTAGTAGTAGTAGTGATATCAAGCTGAAAGAGCAAGAGCTGGTGTGGAGGGGCCTTGGCACTTAGCTAGTTGGCCTTAGCACTCAGTAGGTCGACATTGGCATAAAGGGGACCTGGTGATTGGGGCAATGTTATATGATTAAAGTCCTCAGCCTTAGTACTTGGTAGGTCGACCTCAGCACTCGATAGGTAAGATTTGGCAATCAAAGTCACATAAAGTAGGGTATGGTCGAGTTGAGCTCTCAAGGAGTTCTTCCACCATTCTCTCATGTATTACACCTCATCCTCAATAGGCTGACTAAAGAGAATTTTTTTGGTGAATGACTGAAGGTGTCAAAGGCGTGTGCGAGTAAAAGGGCTAGAGGTTGGCAATCCATCACCAACTTCATGCCCTGATCCAAAACTAATGAGTCTTCGACTATCTCTTTTCTTTTCTTGTAGTAGGTTGTCAAACTCCATGGTGTACCCAGAACAATTGTATCTAATTGGGATCCAAAATTCATAAGCTACTTCTGAAGAACCTTGTAGAAGCGATTGCAAACCAAGCTACTATTTAGCACGACTTACTACCCTCATACTAACGGACAAACCAAGGTCATCAATAGAACATTAGGAACCTTGCTCAAAGTTGCTATTAGATGGAACCTGACAGATTGGGATGTGTGCATACCCATAATTAAGTTTACATACAATAGAACAATGCATAGCATCATTGGAAAATCCCCATTAGAAGTCCCATATGGATTCAACCCCAAGCTTCTACTAGATCAAATGCCATTACCAAGCCGGCAAGAAGACCGATCCTCTATTACTGAGTCAGAGGCCATCAAGATGATGTACTAAAAGGTCATAGAGCAATTGAGCCAAGTTGCCACTAAGCTCGAGAGGCGAGGCATAGGACCAAAGGAGAAAGAATTTTAGCCTAGTTATTTAGTTTGGATCCACCTTAGTAAAGGTTGATTCCTAAGTTTGAGGAAGAGCAAGTTATCTCCTAAAGCCAATGGACTGTTTAAAGTGCTTGAAAAAATCAATCCTAATGCCTATAGGATTGAATTACCTTAAAATTGTGGATTCTAAGACTCCGTTAACATTGCCGACCTCCATCCATATGTTCCCAAAGAAAAATGGCTAGAAGCTAAGCTACATTTGACCTCAAATCTCAAATAGCTCGGAGGGGACAATAAGGATGACGGACCAATCACTCACTCTCAAGTGTAAGGACTCACCCATATGGTTTGCCGAGCTATCTAACTAGAGTTGAACTCTAAAAAATAATGCATTCTCCACTCCGATCTGTTGAGGTATTCTATTGTCCATCTCATTGAAGAAACCCTCAAGGTGCTCGACCTATTGCTAAGCCTACCTCTTTATGATACACTAGTCTAAGGCTAAACACTAAACTCGCTTGCTACTAAGTTGGCACATCTCTGAGGCCGAACTACCCCACTTTTGAGTCAATTAGCCAAAGTTGATCTAAAGAATGGCCATCTATTAGACCAACCCTTCCTAAGCCCTAAATAGCCGAACTACCAAATTGCCGAGCATTTGACTTGACTTGCTTGCTTGGATTAGCTTTACCCAACAAAGTAGTATCATCGAGGCCATAAAATAGATAGTTGACACATACCCTATTTTTCTAACATCCATACTGTCCTTACAAGAATATTCCCTTTCCATTTGATTATGGATTTACCCTTGTAAATTACACACTTTTCCTTTTTTAGTAAGAATCTTTTTTGTAATTTACATTAACTTAGGACTTGCATTAATTGGGCCATATAAATACTTGTAATATGTAATAGCTGCAACATCAGATATCATTGAATTTCAGACATACTTTCTCTTATAGGCTAAGTATCCCTTGCTTACTCTTGTTTAATCTTTTCTAGTCTATTATGAGTGTGGATTAATGGCAAATGCCCTTCAACCACATTTGTGCATAATAGAAAGTGTGACCTAAGCTCGTGTAAGGCATTGTTGTGTGATATCCACCATCAATGCATGACGACCCCTACTTAACCTTTGAATTCCATTTATCTTTTGGTCCGTCTTGAGGTTCGAACCCACCATTTTGTCTCGTGTAAAATTGCTAGTCGTGTGTCACCCCTTCCCAGTGATCTGTATCATGGTTACCGCGCAATCCTGCATGGAGATAAAAAAGAACTTGTTGTGCATCCTTTTGTGTAAGGCAATGAAGATAGCGTTGAGCAAAGCCGCGTTTATAGAGCTTTCCATCAATCAAGGTATAATTTATGGCTTGATAAGCAATCCTCCGAGCTTCCTTCTTATCTAGGGATAATACCCCATCTCTTAAACATTCAATGATTGGGTTCTCCAAAATCTCTCTTTTGGGAAAGACTGCATCTCATAGCATTGCTCCATCCTTCCCAGGCTCTTATTCGATACATACTTAATGAAGAGTTTGTCATTCAAATTAAGAAGTGACATACTAGCCAACTTCAATAGTTGATTGGTGGCAATATTCTATGCTCTTAGAATCTTCACAATTGTAAAGGATTGGAATTCCTCCATAAACATTCATACAATGACTATGTGCTTGCTCATTATTTCTTCTTTCACTGCATAATCTCCCTTGACTTGGCTAACAATCAATTTTGATTTTGAAAAGGCTTGAACTTTCTCAATTCTAAACTCCTTTGCCAATTTCAATATGTCAATTAAGGCTTTATATTCAGCCTCAGTTTTACTTATCGAAAATCTATATTTTAATGCATATTGTATTTCATATTGTGTGGTCCTTGTAGAACAAGTCCTACTCCATTACTTTCTCGCATGGAAGAGCCATCCATGTATAAGTTCCAAACAATTTTTTCAACCATCTTAATGATATCCCCTTCTTCAGTAAATTTATCCCTAATGTCTACCAAAACTTGTGCCTTTATTGTTGTTCCAGGCGTGTATTGCATACCGTAGGCACTCAATTCATGGGCATATTTCATCAAGGTGTCAAGTCTTTGTAAGGCTTACTATAGTGGTAGGCTGGTGAGAACCGTTATCTAATGACCTTCAAAATACAACTTTAGCTTCCTTGTTAAAATCACCACAAACAAAAGAAAATTTTCAATCTTCATATACTGTTGCTCCAGGCCTTGCAAGACGAGACTTATGTAATAGATCGGCCTGTGCTCCTTTCCTTCTATACGAACAAGGATAAAGGAAAGTGTTGGGCTATTGATAGATAAATATAAAAACAAGTCCTCCTTTAGAATGGGCTTTGAGGCCACCAACAGAGATGATAAAAAATTCTTCAACTTTTTAAATGCAACCTTGCATTCATCAGTCCATCTAAACTCCTTTGGGTTCTTCAAAAGTTTGAAAAACTCAACACTTCTATCTACACTTTTTGAAAGAAACCTATTTAGAGCAGTAATCTGACCTAACAGTTCCTAAACTTCCTTAATAGTACTTGGGGACTTCATGTTCTTTATTGCTTCAATCTTTCTTGGATTTGATTCAATGCCTCACTAGGTCACCACGTAACCCAAAAACTTACCTAAGGTAGGCTCCAAAACACATTTCAATGGGTTCAACTTCATATTATACTTTCCAAGCATGCCAAATATCTCTTATAGGTTGACAAGGTGCTAATCTTCTTCCTTGCTCTTAACTATCATAACATCAACATAAACTTCGACATTGTAATGGATTTTAGGCTTAAACATTTTTGTTACAAGCCTTTGGTAAGTCGCACTAGCATTCTTTAGCATAAAGGGCATAACCATATGGCAATATGTCCTAAAGTTCATAATAAATGAGGTGTGTACCTTATCTTCCTTATTTATCTTGATTTGATTATAACTGAAAAACGTATCCATAAAAGAAAGCAAGGCATGCTCCGCTATTGAGTCCACCATTTGATCAATTCTTGGTAGAGGAAAGTAGCTTAGGACAAGCCTTTGTTCAAGTCTATGAAGTCTATGCACATGTTCCACTTACCGTTTAACTTCTTAACTAACACACAATTGGCTAGCTATGTTGGATAAGGCTCTTCCCTTATAAAATTTGTCTCCAATAGCTTCTAGACCTCTTCTTCCATTCGACCTATTGCTCAGGGGTAAAATGGCCATTTTTTTTGTTGGATGGCTTTTGCATTAGGATTTATCTACAACTTGTGTGTCATGACCTCTCTTGGGATGGTCGACATATTTGAGGGAGCCCATGCAAAAACATTGGCATTGTCTCAAAGGAACTATTGTGATTTAAGGATTCAAAAATCTAGTTTTGTAGCAAATTTTTTTTTTTTTTAACAAAACAAAATCCCTAAAATACCGATGGATCTATGTGGTAAATTAAATTGATATGAGTGAAGTTCTTTTACCTTATGCAAATCTAAGTCACATTGGTGATGTGGATCTATAGGTGCTATGATCTCGTAAGCCCCCTCTATGGTATCTACACTTGAACGAACACACTAAAATAGACTATAGTGTGTACTAGCACCAAAACCGAATGCAGGAAATCCTTCACAATTTCTCACACTTTCACTCTCTATTTTGGTTTGTAGAGTTTCTCTATAGGTCTAATGTTGATGATATAACATCAGTATAACATTAATAGAGAGCTATCTATATCTATATATAGACCAGTGAAAATATCTTCTAATGGATATTATGAGATTTGGTAAGATATTAAAGGATGTTAATAATATTTAATAAAATATGTTAGTTATTATTTTTTACCAAAAATAATAAACACAAGTATTTATTATTCTCACATCATTAAGAATAATAAATATTTCAATTCTTCTTACTAAGTTCAATTAAAAATAAACTCATAACCTTTTTTTTTTTTTTTCGTTCTTTGTGTGTGACCTTATAGGTTCACTTAATATTGGCAATAGGCCTAAAACTATTTTTGAGCCTACAAGACATAAGTGGCCTCTATCAAGACATTATGTCTACCTAAATTAAGCAAAGATTGGGGATCTGACTTTATGTAATCCATAACTTATGTCATAATCCTTTTGTTACATGATATCTAGATTGAACATAAGGCTTGGATAGTATCACTCTTATATTGTTCAACCTTATCATTTCTTGATCTTCAAGTAGATTGATATGATAAATGACATTGATCATACTATCAATTCATTTGAGCATGGCCATGCATTTATCATTCTCACTTCTCGAAGGGCCCAGAGATATCTATCTCATAATGAGACGAAGAAATCCCATCTTAATCACTCATTTCCCTATGCATAATTCACACTATGCTTAATCACAACCTTTATAATTATTTGTGTAAAGATAACATTTGATTGAGTTGAATCATAATGGTCCTCATGTTTGAATCCATGGTGATTTCAAGTCTAATGATGTAATGACATCGTTATAATGAGAATCACTTATGACATTAATCCATGGTGATGCTTGTGCTCAATTTAACATTGGCTAAGACTAATCTTTAGATCTGCTTGCTGACTTATTTGAGAGTTATAGGTATTCCAAGTGGGTACACATTACTTTTCACAATGGTCATACCGTATGCGAGTCACTTGTTGGTTAAGTTTATGATATTTAATGATCTAGTGAAACGTGAATACTGAATTGGCAAAGCACACCTAATATTGCTAGACCATGAAGTGAGTATGTGCAATTGATAACCTATGCTAACCTAGTGGATGAATAGTAAGGATAATTAAATTGATTGTTTGGCCACTCATATTTGTTTGATACATGAGTTATGAATACATGGTTGTTGATTTATAGTAGCTAGATAATTGGTTTGGAATTATGGCTACAATAAAACTATTTAAACATCTGTATTAGTCTAAGATCTACATCAAGTGCATGGATTCGTTGCTCAACATGACTTTTGGCATAAGTACCGTTCATATATGTGTCACAATGTCACAAAGTACAAGTGACAAGACTTGGTATGCTAACCTAAAGCTACCTCAATGGATTAAGTCCTATCCACCACACTGTAAGTTTACGGTACGATCTTTGAATCAACTCGATAAGTTTATGGTGCAATACTTGAATCAACTTAGTTTCATGACCAACTAGGATTGGTCCCCCAGAATAAGCTTAGTAAGTTTATGTTATGATCTTTGAATTAACCCAATAAGTTTGTGACACAATTATGAATTGGCCGAATCGGTGACCTATTAGGATTGGTCCACTAGAGATATTTGTGGCTGTTGAAAGGAAATGAAAGGAATGAATATTGAATCTTACTATCTAATGTTTAAGTGTTTAGTAAAGAAAGCAATTGTTGAGGTTAAAGGTTAACTCGATGGTTTAAGCAAAGATAGAGTAGAATGATCTATATTTGAAAGTTTAGATGATTTTTTTTTTTTAACGATGTAGCTAAATGAGTAATAATAATGTGTTAGCCACGTTTGCACTCCACTTCAATTACTGTTCATGTCATTTGAGAAAAAATTCTCATGAATGTAATGTTTAAAAGTTTTCCTTGTTGATTATTCTATTTTAATACTCAATTTGTTCTATAAAAAACTAAGGGGTCAATGAATGCTAACCTTAAGTGCAAGTATTGAAGATTAAGGCTTTTAGATGGGACTTGAGACTTTTGAGAGGATTTAGCTAACCTTTAGGGATATAGAATGCTATGCTCAAGTAGTATATGAGTCAATAGTGGGAATATAATACGTATCTAAGTCTGAATGTGAATCTATATATATTTTCCTCTCATATGTGATCTAGCTAGAGTTCCTTAATTCCTAAAGTTCCCTAAAGTTATGGGTCAATGGTTATTATTGTCTAGATTTTTGAAACATCAGATGATAATACTGTAACGTAGTTCTTTTTAAAAAATCTAGATAATAACAACCATTGATTTAAAACTTTAAGAATTATAGAAACTAAGGAATTTTAGAGGATCCAAATCCGAGAAAGGGAGCTCCTTCTTATGTCTTCTATGCAAGTGATTGAAGCAATCATTCGAGGGTTCGAATTCAAAATCTATAAGTTTATAACTTTTTAATAAGGGATGAAATTATCTTATCTTAAATAGGTGATTTTGCTTTGTATTTCACTTTTAAGTTTCTACCATGATAGAACGCAAGGTCATTTGGTTTCTTGTCAGTTGATTTTTGATAAACATAGTAATTTTGGTGAGTGAAAAGAATCATTATGGAAATATTATATACTTATCCTGCTTCCTTAAGGTCAAAGCTTCTATATAGGTGAAATGGTTTTCTGAAATTTCATTAAAAAAAATCAACATTATTGTTCCATTATCAAGAACAATATCTAATACGAAGGCATCTATTCATGTCTACAAAGGCATTTGGTCATGTCTAAGATAGTGGTGATTCCAAGATAACCACCGATTTGAAAAAACATGGTAAAACATACCTTCATATTCTCATGCCACTATACAAACACATAAGACATAGGAGATACAAGCATGCATGCCTTGTTCTATACGTTACTGCAGTAATGGTGCTTGTGAACTTGTAAATGTACACTATTTCAAGTTTCCCATGCATTAGGTTATGTATTTATACTATTTGTAAACCGAATGCTTTTCATATCAAGGCATTTCATTTTGGAATAAAATTATCTTATGTGGATTTGACAAGAAAATAAATTCATATTTCGGTATCATTGTGTTCTTACAAACTTGGTAGTATTAATGTGAAAAAATATAAAGAATGTTAAAACCTAATAAGAAATGAGGGAAATATGAGTATTGGAATTTATTAAGACAAGAATGAATAAGCGAAACAATAAGTTATTTTGTATAAGCTTTAGCAATCATATGTTAACCAAAGAATTGTATCTATAGGATAGGTTCATCCAAACAACAGAGCAAAAATATCACTTAAGCTATGTAAGTATTTAGGATATTTTCCTTAATTGAGTTTATTTATCATTGCTCACACTTGTATATTGTTAGTTGTTGAGTGTGGTTGACTGCATGGTGAAGCTTGTGCTTGGTCTAACGTTGGCTAAGATAAATCTTTAGATCTACTTGCTGAGTTATTTGAGAGTTATAGCTAATCCAGGTGAGTACACATTGTATTGCACGATGGGCAATATTGTAGGTGACACTTGTTAGCTAAGTTTATGATATTTAATGAATGAGTGAAACTTGGATACTAAATTGGCAAAGCATTGCTTGAGTGTGAAGTGAGTATGTGCAATTGATAACCTATGTTAACCTAATGGATGAACCATAAGGACAATTGAATTGATTGCTTGACCACTTGCATTTGTTTGATGCATGTGTTATGAATAAATGGTTGCTGATTTGTAGTAGCAAGATAATTGGTTTAGAATTATGGTTGCAATGAAACTGCTTAAACATCTGTATTAGTCTTAGATCTAGATTGAGCATATGGATTCATTGGTGGCATAAGCATACATATCTTTCGTATAAGTGTCATAATGTATAAGTAATAAGAATTGTTGTGCTAACCTAAAGCTACCTTAATGGATCAAGTCATATTCACCACCTACTAAGTTTGTAGTACGATTTTTAAATCGACTTAGTAAGTTTGTGATGCGGTACTTGAAGTGGCTCGCTTTGATGACCCATTGTGATTAGTCTCATAGAATTTTTTGTGGCTAGTGAAAGGCAAAGTAAAGAATAAGCTTGCTAAGTTTATGGTACGGTCTTCAAATTGACCCGATAAGTTTGTGGCACGATCCATGAATCAACCTGCATCAATGACCTACAAGGATTGGTCCCCCAAAGCTATTTATGGCTTGTGAAATGAAATGAAAGGAATAAGTACTAACTCTTGATGTGTAATGTTTAAGTTTTTAGTAGAGAAAGTAATTGTTTCAAGTTAAAGGTTGGCTTAGTGGTTTAAGCTGAAGATAGAATGGAATGATCTTAAGACATTTCAAGCTATATTTGAATGTTTAAGTGAGGTTTTTTAATGATTTGGCCAAATGAGTGATAATATTGCATTAACTACATTTGCACTCCATTTGCATTATTGTTAATGTCATTTGAGATTACAAATCATCGATTAGGTAAAGTGGACACAGGCAGTTACAATTTTAAGGAAAAAAATGAGGGCATCATATTCAATCTTGTTGTTGCTTATCTAAGTCCAAATTTCAAAGCATAACATATTTCTGTTCCATATAGGCCTTTAAGTTCTAATCCCATGAATGATCCATTAATGTGAAGGGTCCATTCTAGTTAGCCATCAGCTGGGATCATCTCTTTGTTTGTTGTGTGCTTAGTTATGAAGTTAGCTAAGACTTGATTACCTCATGTGGTCGATATAGCATGTTGTTGGCTCTAAGTTCTAGTGCATATTTTATCATGCACCAGATGAATTTGGCTTTTGTAAGATGTTTTGTAGTGGTTAGTCACTTAACACGATGATTTGGTATGCCTCAAAGTATGGTCACCAAGTCAAACTTTTTCAACTTGGAGTATTTGGTCTCGAGTGTCACCCCCTAAAAAGGTGAAGTCGTAATAGTCCTACCATGTAAGTCATCCAAAGATAAAAACCAACCTTGCAACTACTATTTTAGACTTAGCTCACACCAGGCGTACTAGACTCTATCACTTTGAAGCATTTAATTCGATACCTGTTTGTTATAAACCTATAGAATAATCATTTAAAATAATTTATTAAATATAAACTTGTAATTTGACTTTGTAAAAGAGTGGTAGTAAATCCCATAGGTACCTATCATTTTGTATACAATCTAAAATATTGAAAACTACCAAGCCCCTTAAAGAGTCCTGTATAGTTTTTCTTAAAAGTTAAGAAAATCAATACTAAGGACAATAACCAACCATTTCTTGTTATCCTCACTCCCCATCCTAATTTACTAGTGCTTTAGTTTTGGGTAAGTACTTGTAATCCATTTGGAACCTACAAAACAAACTATAAGGGAATAAGTTAGAACTTGCTCGATAAGTAAGGCAGAGATAAAAGTATATATTGAACACATCACAAGCAGGATTTTCAACCAAGTTGCTTATGTACAATGTATATACAAGCAAATTCCATCACACGACTTCATTCGGTCCATTGTGAGATCAGATAAATTGTGCTTGCTCTAATCTGGGTTAATGAGTTTGATGTCGTACAACTTACGAATCAAAACCAAACTGGGGCTTATGCAATGGAAATCACCTTCCTCTTGTAACCACCTTCGAACCACGATCCCCAACATTGCTGTAACCTTCTCTCCTATTACTTAGTTCGGCTAAGGACAGGAAAAAGATCGTTTCAACTATTATCATCAAAGGGGATCTATGTTTGGCCCAAGAATCCTAGCCATTACCCCTAGTGTGTTGTAATGCATGTTAGGTTAGATTGTAAGCTAAGTTTGTGTTAATACATTTTTTTTAAGGTGATCGTGTAAACCCCTAAAATTTTTTATCTAGCTTTTGAAATAGACTCAACTATGTTAGACAATTTAAGAGTTGACAAGGCTAATAAAAGTGAAAACCCTAAAAGAATTAATCAATTGCGTAAGAAACTTTTCTACCCTAAATGTATCTAAATGTTAAAGATTTTATTCAAAAGTGATGGAAGCCCTAAAATGATCACCTTAAAGACATACGTGCACTAATTCATCATAATATACCCTAAAACCCTAATTGATAATATAACCCTCGTATTTTGCCAAATTATTAGTAAAAGGTTAAAGATGACTTTTAATCATGCATATATGTTTTGAATCCTCAAGTGGACCTTTAGAAATTAAGATAATGAATCATAGATTTCATTTATCTCTTAAGTATATGATTAAGATAGTATTACATAGAGTTAAGGGTATAGTTGAAGATTAGGTTAAATGTAGTGAACCTTAATACCCTAATTAGTACTTTTCATACTAGTTATACAAAGTAATTTACCAAATGATGTTTATAGACTATAAATACCTAAAGTAAGACCTCATCATCTATTTTTACTAATCAATTCACCAAATATCTCATTTCCTTTCATTTCCCTAATTTTTCCCTTAATTTCTCTTAATTACTACATTATGTGTATAAAATGGCATATGCTTAAGGAAAGTTGACCAAGTCAACACATGTTGATTAAAGACAATAATTTGAAAAGTCAACAAAAGACATTAATGCATAAGGAAAATATCTAAGCATCTAATGATTCCTTTTCTTTTCTTTTCTTTTCTTTTGGTCTTTCTTTTCCTTCCCTTCTCCTTAATTTTCGTCCATCCATTTCCCCTTCTAGACCCCACCATTTTCTTTCTTCCATGATCAAAACAAAACAAAAAGAAACAAAGTAAAATCCCCTCCATTGCCATGACCTTCTTCTTCCCTTTCACTTTCAACACTTTCGTCCTTGTCTCCATAATTCCAACACAAATTAAGGTATGTGCTCATGTTACTTTATGTTGCTTTATATTACTCATTACTTAGATAATTAGGTAGATTAGATAAGTAAATATATGTTATGTATGATCTTGTAGATTAGGATACAAAGTTTCCATCTTTAAGTGTAGAAAGTTAGGAATCATGAAGAGGAAGAAAGGAATACATGTGTATATGTCCTTAAGTATGTATACATAAGAATATACTAGAAGAATACAAGTATGGGGACTCTTGTACATGAGTATTTACCATATATATAACCTAAATTAAGACAAATCCTAACTATACATACCTATACTATACTAAATAAACACTTAAAAACACAAAAGAATGAAATTAGGAAGATTTTCTTAAGAGGAAAATTAGGCATACGAAATTTGTACAAAAATACGTATATGACCATATAAGTATATGAGTATGTATACAAGTATAAATACGGTATAAGTATAAGTATATGTATAAGTATACTAGTATACATATAATTATAGTAAAGGCATATGTACATAAGAGGTTAAGTGAAGTGTACATAAGCTTTTTAGACATGACATAAGCATGAGGTGAGGCATATGTAAACAAATGATGAAGTAAGCAATGAGGTAATTAAAAGATAACATAAGCAAGTGATGACATAAGCAATGACATAAGCGAATGATAATATAAGCGATGATATAAGCATAGGTTTATAAAATAAGAAATAAGAAGAGTGCATGACAATTAGGTACATAAATTAGTAAACCCTAATACACTTCCTAAATTGGATTACACCTAATTAAGTACATAAATTAGTAATAGCAAAGTAAAATTCTCTAAGTATAAGAATTTAAGAGTTAACTATATCATTAAGTATAAACAAAGGACATAAATATGAGTAATAAGAGTAATTAAGTTTCCATAGCTAAAAGTTCTATAAATTTAATCCATATCGTAAAACACGGGTCTTAACGTCCAAAACGGACATCACTGTGTGAACATACGTCTAAAAACGATGAAAAACAACTATAAATTCATAAATATTAGAAATAAAACGAAAAAGTTACATACAATTAATAATAAAGTCTAACCGAATAGAAGTTAATAGTAATTTAAGTAGAATTAAGCAAATAGGTATTTAGAATTACTAGTTAATTCAATTACTTACTAGCATTATCATATCGTATTGATTAGGTGATCTCGAGGTGAGCAAGGATCTTCCAATCGATTACTACGATTAGGGCGAGTCGCCATGGCCGAGTGAGTATTTACCCTATGAGTCCATGCTTGTATGTGATTGTAGATAGTGGACTTAAATATTATTGTTAATTGACTACTGTGTGGGGTTTGGGGAAAATGTTTGTGTATGCTGTTATGTGCTGAGTTGTAAACTTACCTTAACTACAAATAATGCAATGTTTGTTGCATGGTAGTATAGAAAATGATTGTGTATATTATTGGATGGTCACAGGATAATTTGAACTTAATAATACTCGGCTTATAAATAGAAACGAGTACATGCATTACATAGACACAATTCCGGCCATCACATCACATGAAGGTAAAGAGAGGCCATTCGGGGGTTGTTATTATTAATTTATTGGTTCTATACGGTACACTCGTACAAAATGACCTTACCTTAGCCTGCAAGAATACTAAGTGTTGGAGGCACCAACCGCCTGGCTAAGGGTCGAGTCTAGAAGCCTCCGTTTAAGGGTGAGTGTAGACTGCAGGGACCCACTCACAATTATACTAGAACTTGGTTTTTGTGAAAATACAAGAATTATTTGATTTAAGTACGGAACGTAGAGTTCTGTAGTAAAGTAAGTTCTAGTATAATACCCGGATCTAATTGGTGCCGTGTATACTCCAACCCTGACTTCAAAGGGCGTTAAATCTAAGTTACGTATATGAACTAGTTAATTATATGTATTGTTTGGCATTCTGTTTGATCATTCATTTATATGCGCGAATATAATGTATTTATAACTTGTTCGTGGTGTGGCTAAGGGTTTTGCTCACTAAGCTTAGGCTTACACCCCCTTAGACTTTTGTTGCAGGATAACGTGTTTGTAGAGGCTAGCCGAAGGATGCCACAAGTTAACTTGGGAACTTGGGCAAGAGCGAGCTGTCCTGTATATTGAGAGAGAACAATTTATATAGACTCTTGCTTATGTACTTATGTTTTACTAGTATTATAGA
Source organism: Lumnitzera littorea (assembly GCA_024138015.1). NCBI lineage: Eukaryota > Viridiplantae > Streptophyta > Magnoliopsida > Myrtales > Combretaceae > Lumnitzera > Lumnitzera littorea. The sequence continues at coordinate 85,993,771 of JAMXBB010000012.1, forward strand.
CTTAGATATACTAAATTACTGTGTATTGTAAGCTTTGTAGTTAAAACTTTATATAAATATGTTTGTGTGATGATATCATGTGAATCTGTATGTTCTTGGGAAACTAGTAGTTGTAGAGCCTTGTATATTGTGTAAAGAGTTCATGATTGTAAGGGTAACTAATCAAGGGTTCTTCGTACAGTATACGGCGTCTACCACGACTAAGCCTTCCTCAGTTTGTGACAGATCAAGTGAGCTTAAACAATTCAAGCATAATAATATTCATAAAACAACATAACATGGAGCTTAGCTCCAGTCACAACAAATCAAATCTCAAACACAAGTATTGCATACTCATAAACAGCTAATCACAAGCATAAACAAATGGATACCAAAATCTTTAGATATTCTAAAATAATACCTCAAAATGCTATTAAGCATTGATCCTACTTACCTCGACATAGTGTCGCTTTATCCTTAGTCGTCGTACGTGACCTCGTTAATGATCCTTAAAAATTTAGTACACAATTTTAGTTTTTAATCGCCATATGAAGTAAGAGTTTATTTTCAATATTAGGCATGTTTTTAATCTAAGTTACGTGAGGTTTTTCAACTGTTATTAGGTTTTAGTAAAGTGAGATCGGTTATGACCAAGTTTTTTGCCATGGTTCTGACCTACTGTCCCAAGTTAGATTCTTATCTAGGTAAATTTTGACTTACGTCCTAATTCTGGAAAGGTATAGTATCCAAATATAAACCACTTTTTGACCTAAGTTCAATTCTTAGTGTGATCAAAATATTCCATACCAAGTTATATTCTAACCTAGTTTTTGACAGAATTTATGACCCTACTGCTACTCCTAAATGTTACTACTTTACACACAATTCAACTTACCTCAAGTTTCCAAAACCTTAATAAACTTGTACATGCAGCATCAAATATTCATTCTTAACCCCTAAATTGACAAGTTATGGTTTTAGTCTTCTTTCTATAGAATTTTTTCAATTATAATCACCTACTATCCATGACGAGTTGTCCAATAGAAACATTAGGTAAGCTACATGCCAATAACTATTGGGTTCGATTAAAGAAGGAAGGTCATTTGATATGTGTTATCTTTATTCATTTATTTTATATATATATATATATTCCGTTTAGCCTAGAGAATTACTACACCTACATGATTATGTTACAAAAGATAAACTAGAACTATACCAATGTTTAAAGCTCATGTTTGAAATTGAATCTAATAAAAGTGCTGCACTTGAGACTATGAACTAAAAATCATTACTACATGCCATCAAAATAGTATGCATGACCATTTTATGACAAGGAAAGGAAGAAGTGAAAGCCTACCAATTGTAAAATTGTTGTATTCCTAGCTTCGAAATTGTACAGTCTAGTCATTGGCTTGTTCTCAAATACCTTTGTTATTTTATCTTCTTTGAAATATGTGACTAAGGAAATCTATAGTGGTCTCTTGCTTGGTGTATGTGTGTGGTTTTTTTTTTTTCTTTTTTTATTTCCTCTTTCAAAATCTACATCTTGATTTTTGCTTGCTAGAATAGCAAAAGTAAATCCCCCAAAGCTTATTTCATGGTTTAAAGTTGGTGAAGAGAGGAGGTGGTAGGGAAAGAAAAAAAATCCACATGTTACTTTGCCATGTATAGTACATGTGAATGTGTCAATAGTCAATCATCCTTATATTACACTTAAACTAATTCTATCGTCTTTCTTGGTTCTAAAATCGCTACGTCCTAATCAAGTAAAGCAATATTACTTATTGGTTTTCCCACTCCTATGTACATACTACTTACTAATAAATATAGTAATAATGATTTCTTAAATGCAAAAATTTCGTAATGTCTATCCATGTCCACAATTCCACTTCTAGTTCCATGTATTAATTGATAACTTTAATGGATATTTTATAATCAAATTAACATTCAATATATAATATTTACAATTGATACTTATAATATTATATCTATATACATACTCGATTATTATACATTCTTATTAAGTATTTGTATGTGTTTTTAACCACAAAGCCTTTCCATATTATTCATTTTATAATTATCTCAAAGAGTTTGTTAGTGATTGTACTCAAATCATATGTTTATGATGTTTAGCAAGTAATATAGCTATAAATAACTTCTTCTTCTTCTTTTTCATTCCATTATTCCATAGTCAAAATCTAACCCAAGAGATTACTTGAACTATTCATTTATTTGTTTTAGCCTTATCACAAATTTGCGAACCTAATCATATGCTTCCATAAACACCCTAAATTTAGGTGCTAAGACCTGAACTACTGTTTTTATTATTTTATTATATTTTGTAGATCCATGCACACGGAGTCTCTTTATCTAATATCCCTAGCCCATACTTAACATTCTAGCTCAATCGAGTCACTTTCATGAGTACCCTAAATTTGACTACTCAAAACCCAATTGATAAAGTAAGCTCACATATCAATTATACTTAAAGTATATACATGCTTTTTAAATACTATTTCATTTTTTTCTAATAAATATTAGTATCCACATAATTTATTTCTAAGGCCTCATTAAGCATTAGAACTCATCTTATGTACTTTAGATAAATTAAAAATGTGTATGTGAAAATTATTATTTTTTTAGCTATTTTATAATTTTTGTTATAATATTTATAAGATTCAAACTTACAAAGTTTATTATATACATATTTGTATAATATTATTTGTTTATTTTATTTTTATTATATTGTTTTTTTCCCTAAGTCATAGTATTTTAGCTCAACTATTCTATTGTCCTGGATACCTTAAAACTCAAATGCTCGAGGATTGATTTACTAGAGCACAAAGCTTACAATTCATTGTACTGAATAAATCTCTTATTTGCTCTATGACTATAGGCTAATTCCTAACTCAAAATTTTGCAAGGTCTCACATCGAGTCCTTGAAGTACATGCTGACATAGTATATCAATTAGTGCTATTTGTGTAAACTCCTAAAAACTTTGGTATAAGCTAGGCTAATCACTATGAAATATTTAGAGATATACTCGAGATAGGCTCAAATCATTATGAGAGATTTAAGAGATATGCTCACAACTCAATATGACATCTATAAATAGTGATAAAAACTACCTATATTCCTTAGAGTTGACTAGTTAAAGGTAGGAATAGTTGGTCAATAAAATCAATACAAAAATGTTAATTAAATCAAAAGATTTAAGGAAAACTAACAAGCTAACTAAATGGATTTTTATAACCAACACGTGAAACAAATCAACAAAGACCCTAATAAACCAACATGTGGCACCAACATCATTTGCACCTTAACACATGTGAAAAAGATTAAAAGACTACGATAAGGAAGAAAAAACAAAGTTGAACAAGTAACCATTTCTAGAAGCAATAAGGTCATGAATGATGAAATTGCCATCTTACATCATATTCGCATCATAGCTTCTAGAATTCTTAAAGAAAACATGTGAAACAAGCTAGATGATGATGTCATGGATGATGTTTTCAATTAAAGAATGAAATACATGAATTAAATGGTGTGTGTGTGTACATAGGTGGTGACAACATATGGGGCATACCCATAATTCCAACATGCCAACCTAAGAATAAATGAAAGATTAAGTTTACAAAACAACAAAGTTTATGAGATAAGCTAATTCAAAGTTTTCTATAAATAGCCCTACCATTAGACCACTTATGTTGCCTTCAAACCAACATCCTTCTTGCCTTCCATTTTCAAAGCCAACTTATAAGCCAATAACCAAATCCCCATTACCATTTCTTTAACAATTTCCAAACATTCAAATCCTAAAGGTTAGTTTCAATATTTTTCTCAACTACTAAGATTAAAACTCAAAAGGAAAGAGATCAATTCTAACTTCTTTTCTAGTAAACTTCTTTTAGAAAGTAAGAAAAGTTTTCCATGGACGTTTAAAATGAAGCTCTTATCAAAAGACAAGACCTTTTACTAAAAGATTGAGCTTTGTTTTTATTCCTTTCAAGCCAACAAGTTCTTTTCAAAAGCAATCTCTTCTTAAAAGTCTTTTAGATAAAGATACTTCTATTTTAAGATGGATCTTTATCATGATTCCAAAGAATATTTGAAGAAAAGAAAGTTTTCCTCAAACTTCTTACTTATTCTAAAGAAGTTTCCTAAACATGAATTTCGTAAACTTTTAATTCCATTTTCAAAGGAAGTTTTTCTAAACCCTTTTCATACTTTAAAGAAGCTTCCCAAACATCTTATACAAATGAAGTTCGAGAAAGAAACCAAAAGAGTTCTTTAAAATAAAAGACTAAAATAATGAAGACTAAAACAAGAGGAAAAAGTCATACCTTAAAAAAATAATAAATAACTTACCTATCATGTCCAAATAAATTCCCTTAACTTAGACCTTATTGACATATGGATATATTATCTCAATACTACAACAATTTAGACCTTATGTGAGGACTGGAAAACTATGGAAGTTATAAGGACCATTTGGACATGACATAGAAAAAGAAACATTAAACATAATCAACCTAAGAAATGAAAGACTTATGAAAGAAAAAGCTCAAAACAAAACCTAAACTAGAAAGTTTAGTAATTCAATATGTTTCTCAATTATCTTTATCTTTTTAGGTACTTTTGATTTGGAACTTCCAAAAGATTATAACGATGAATAGGAAGATAGCCAAGCAAGTATCCATTATGATTATCACTTGTATGTGTTTGTAGAGTAGTGCAACTTTAATCTTATATACTTAACTTGTTATGAATGTATTCGAGAAACATATGTGCTTCAATTGTTTGTTAAGACATTCAAGAATTATTTCTATAAATAGAGTTGATGATTGTGACATGATGTGATTCCTGTGATTGTTTGATGTTTTGAGTGATCACTAAAATAAATAAAGATTAAGCATATCGAAATGTAAACATCAAAGCGATCATGCATAGCATATTACAGAAACTCCTTTTTATTTGCCACCACTATCATACATGGAATGGAAAGGCTAAAACCTTCCTCGTTTATTACAAACTAAGTAACTTTGAGGTGGTCGTGCATTAGATGAGGTCGTGTCCATTCTTACGTTTTGAGTTTGCATACAGTTAGAGGCCAATCAAGAATTTGATCACTCCTTGATCATTTAGGTGGTCAAGGAAGACATTATTTCTTATTTTCATTTGAACCTTCCTAGGACTAATCAAGAGATCCTTCTCCTGTGATTTATTTACAAAGCCTTTGTAAACATTTCTTTTGGTTCCTTTAGCTAATCGGAAGATCTATCTTCTTAAGGATTATGAGGATTCTAGGTTAAACATTTGTTAGTTCTCCTAAATAACTAAGAGATTTGTTATCTTATGAGGTTAGGGAGAATGTACCCATTTGATACTCTTGGGACCGATTAATGGGAATCATCTCTTAGTCATTATACTAATATGGGTATTGGTTCAACAAAGAATTGAGATTCCATGACTATTTTATGGTAGCCAAAAATGTTATGCTAAGTAACATTTACGCTAAATTGGATGCCTGGACACTGGTGGAACTATAAATCCTTAACCCAAGGACAGTAAGGAAGGGGAGGGGGAGTAAACCCTAAACTGCACACTAGATACTAGAAGGCCGTGTATATTGCTACATATGTTTGATTGTTGCATAGCATTTGCTTGTTTAACTAACCTGCTTGAAAGGTGGTATAAGTAGGTATCCCACTAAGCTGGTTATAACTTATACCCTAGTAGCTTTGATTTCTTATAGGAACCTTACTGAGTGGTTTGTCACTACTAGGCCATCTTTAAGGTTATGACAATCTGCTATCTGCTCAAACTAGTATTGAAGAGAGGGCTTGGTTGCTCATTAAGAGCTAAAGGTATAGATCTTCGCCTAGAATGGGCTTAAACAACACTAGTGGAGACATAAGGAAAGCTTAGAGATCACAAAAGGCATATGGCATTAGTTAGTTGATTGGAAATCCTTAGGATTTTTCAAGATTTTGATCAATTCAATGCACCTATCGACGCTTTTGGATACGAACCTACTCGAGGTAGCTACCATCCCTATAAGTTTTGGACTTCGTTCACCTTTTTCAAGGGTTTCATGTTTGTGATGGCTCTTATTTTCTCTGGGTTGGTCTCTATTCCCTTCCCCGTTATGTAAACATGCATCCAAGGAATTTACCTAAGGCCATCCAAAAGATGTATTTTTTAGAGTTCAATTTAATGCCTTAGCACCTTATCATATCCAAGCTCTCTTGGAGGTCATGGTGGTGGTCGTTAGGTTTGCAACTTTTGACTATCATGTCATTGACATAAACCTCTATGTTTCTTTCGAGCTAAGGTTTCAACATTTCTACGACCTTTCTCTAATAAGATAGTTGGGAATTTCAAGTGCAAAAGGCATGACCTTATAATAACATATATCAAAGTCCATGATAAAGGATGTGTACACCTTGTCTCTTTGGTCCATCTTGATTTATTTATAGCTTGAGAAGGCATTTATGAAGCTCAATAGTGTATGTCCCGATGATGAGTCAACTAGCTAATCTATCCTTAGGAGCAAGAAGCAATCTTTTAGGCAAGCTTTGTTCGAATCGTTGTAACGACACACATCCATCATTTCCTATTAGATTTTTTAATCAGTATGGCATTAGTTAGCCAAGTCAAGTATTTTTCTTTCGTAATGAACTTTGCCTTTAGCAACCTGTAGACTTCTTCTTTAATCATCGCGTATCAAGCGGAGGCAAAGTTCCTTTTCTTTTGCTTAAATAGTTTTATGCTGTGATCAATGTTTAGGCAATGTTTTGCCACCTTCAAGGACATGCTTGAAAAGTTAGATGGTGATGTAGCAAACACATGAGTGTTTTCAACTAGCAAGTCAATAAGTTATTGTCTAAGTTTCAAAGACATAAAGGTCTATATTCTCTTAGTCTACTCAAGATTGTCCCTAAGTTGTATTTCTTCTATTGGCTTATGTTGCACTTCCCTTTTGGTATATTTTTATTGGGGGTACTATGTCTATTGTGAAAATTTACTTTTCCCTATTTACGTTTGTGTACAACTCCCTAAATAGTTGTGATTGCCCTGGCAGATGCCTATTCCTATTAGGGTAGGAAATTTAGCTTTCAAGTGCAAGGATGAGGTGACTACTTCAAATACCATTAGGTTAGGTCACCTTAATGGCATTAAAAGGTTACCAGTAATCTATGACAAATTCCACTTAAAGTTTAGGGGCATAATGCTTATCATCTAGTTCCGTATCGAAGGTAACGATGCCTCTTGGTGGAACAGATTGATTACTGAATGCTAGTTAGGTATGGTGGTAGGGTTGAAGTTTGTTAAGGGAGTTTTGCCTTCATTTGGTCGTAGGGATATTCAAAAATGATGTAAGTGGGGCTCTCTATATGTATCATAGCTTTTTGGAGCTCGAATCTTACTATTCTTGTGATGATGACAATGGTTGAATGAGAAAGGATCATTGTATGTTATGAAACAAGTGTTGTTGCTAATTTATGTTAGGAGTTGTAAGGATGAGATATTATATAATGTATTGTTGATATGTACTTTGCATATTTCACTTAGCCAACCTTTGTTGTTTGATAAAAGGGTTATACATGATGGTTATAAGAATACTTATACATTTGAGAAAGATGGTCGACTTGTTACACTTTTTCCGATGACACTAAAGCAAATCAGTAGTCTGTAAACCAAATTGAGCTGATGAACTAAGAAGACATTGGTAATGAGCTGATCTAAGCTTAAAGAAGCTGTGAAGTCTAATGATCTGACCTTTTGTTGAAATAAAGATTGTTACAACTATGAAAGCAAGCCAACTTAGCCAAAGAGGTCAAGAAATTGTTAGATGAGTTTGCTAACCTATTCCTTAAAGATTTGACAAAAGGAATACCATCGAAGCAAATAATAGAGCATGGAATTGACCTGCAACTAGTAACTACGTTACCAAATCAACTAGCCTATTGGATGAATCCTAAGCAAGTTGCTAAGCTATAGAGATAGGTAAATGAGCTCCTTAAAAGAAGATATGTATGAGAAAGTATGAGTCTATGTGTTGTGCCCACACTATTGGTTCTAAAGAAGGATAAAAGTTAAGGATGTGTGTGGACAATCAAGCTATTCAAAAAATCACTATTAAGTATAGATACTTGATCCCTAGATTAGATAATATGTTGGACAAGATGCATGGCGCGAGGATATTTTCCAACATTGACTTAAGTTAGGATATCATCAAATTCATGTATGAGAGGGAGATGAATGGAAGACAGCCTTCAAGACAAGGCATGGATTATATAAGTGGCTTGTGATGTTGTTTGGCCTATCAAACACCCCAAGTGATTTCATGAGATTAATGAACCATGTGCTAAGGAATCAAATAGAAAATTTTATTATGATTTATTTTGATGACATTCTAGTGTATAGTTCTGACCTGCCCAATCATGTGAGTCATCTTCAAACTATTTTTGAAGTGTTACAAGTTGAGAAATTATTTGACATTGAAAGAATTGCTACTTTTATTAAGAGGAGGTTATATTTCTTGGTATATAGTTAATGATAAAGGCCTAAGAGTTGATTAGGAGAAGGTTCGATCTATCATAGAATAGCCTACCTCGACCTATTGTACCAATATATGCAATTTTTATGGTTTAACATCTTTCTATCGTAGATTCATATAGAATTTTAGTTCTGTTGTTGCACCCCTTACCAAGCTCTAAAACAAAAATGTTAAATTTTAATAGGGAAATAAGGAAGAAGAAATCTTTTTCGAGCTGACAAAGAATCTAACTTCAACCCCAATGCTATCTTTGCCCAATTTCAATAAGGTTTTTAAGTTAAAGTGTGCTGCATCTAGCATTGATATTGGCATAGTTCTCATGTAAGATTATCGACCTATTGCTTATTTCAATGAGAAACATAAAGGATATACTTTGACTTATTTTGTATATAAAAAGGAGTTATATTCCCTTGTCTGAGCTTTTCAAACACCATCATTAGTTATTGCCTAAGGAATTTATTGTATACTCTAATCACTAGACCTTAAAGTATTTGAAGAGCAAGCCAAAGCTATCCAAGCAACAAATTAAATTAGTTGAGTTTCTAGAAAGTTTTTCATTTGTGATCAAGTATAAGTGAGGGAAAGCAAATGTAGTTGCAAATGCCCTATATAAATAGAATGTGATGCTTTCTAAGCTCTAGATAAGGTTGTTGGGATTTGCAAGCATCAAGGACTAGTAATCCCAAGACCCGCAATTTAGACCGATCTATGCCCAACGTAGTAAAGGATATTGGATGACTACTTCATTAAGGATGGTTATCTTCTTCGAGTTGGAAAACTATGTGTACCGACCTGTTCAATACAATAACTACATGTTAGGAAAGCACATAGTGGAGGATTGTTAGGACATTTCGAAGAAAGAAGGATGTATGAGCTGTTAAAGTCAAGATTTTACTAGCCTAAAATTTTGAGGGATGTAAACTAAATTATTGAGAGATGTGTAACATGTAAAGAGGCTAAGAGCTAAGTTAAGCAAGGGAAGGCTATGCCTCTGCCTATGCTAACCAAACCATGGATGGTTATGAGTTTAGATTTTGTTGCTGTCTTGCCTAAAATGGCACGAGGGAAGGATTCTATGATGGTTCTCGTTGATAAGTTCAATAAAATGGCACATTTTTTTTTTCTATTTTTATAAGAGATCATAAAGCTACATGGAGTTCCAAGTGTATTATGTCTGCTAGACGCCTCAAGTTTTTAAGTCATTTTTGGAAGACTTTATGGCTTTAACTGAAGACTAAGTTGCTCTTCAGCACATCATGCCATCCATTAATTGGTGGTTAGATAAAATTTGTTAACCGAACATTGGGTTGTCTTCTCTAACTTGCTATTGGAAAAAATCAAGCCAATTGGAATGCTTTCTTACCCATTATCAAATTCACTTGCACAAAATTTGTTCATAGTACGATAGGTAAGACCCCATTCAACCTAAAGCTACCCCTTGATTAAACACCAATGCCCAGGACCAAGCAAGGTTACCTAGAAGCTGAAGGTTAAGCTAAAACTTTGCAGTAGATTTACCAAAATGTTACTAAGTACTTAACTTGAGCTATCAAGAAATTAGCACAAGAAAGCCAAAGATGAAGGGAAAAGAATCTATTCTGACCAGGAGATCTTGTATGGCTACATCTTAATAAGGAAAGGTTTTCTAACAAGCAAAAGAATAAGCTCTCACCCCGAGCTGAAGGACCTTTCCAAGTACTTCAAAAGATCAATGACAACACCTATAAGCTTGAGCTTCCTGAAGGATATGAAGTTTCTAACATCTTCAATATTGCTGACCTAAGCCCATATGTATTTGAGGAAAACACCTTAACAAAGCACTCCAAGGATTTGACCTGAAATCTTAAACACCCTAAAAGGAATGACAAGAATCAACCTTCAAGACTCCTCACATGATCCTAAGCAAAGGGTCTAGCCAACTTGACCTATCAAATCCTTAATTATCAATCAAATGTTGAAGAAACCAACCTGATTTGCAATGTCAACATACTTGTATGCTGAAGCTCCCAAAGTGCATGGAGTATTTGTCACATCTCGGTATAGCACAAAATGTACCATCACATAGGAATACCTGTTGAAAACTTAACTCAACATGCTTATTAATCAAAAGACAACTTTGTTTACATAATAAAGGGGTTGCTACATCAGAGTTCAGTTAGATATTCTATTACAACTTATGTGTAGAACATAATATTTACATCCAACATGAATCATCTTTTTCCTTTGTCATCTTTACAATAATAGGATCCCTGACTTAGTATAAGCTCCATACAAAAGTCACTAACTCTAACTTACGCTCTTAGTATATATATCCCTCCTTAGCGTTGGGCCCTTTATGATACAGCTAACCTGAGGATAAAAAAATTTCATCCCCTCAACTATTGAAGCTGAGTGAGAGTAGATAACAAGTAATACAATATAGATATTATGATAAACAATATTACATATCACAACTAAAACATTTCAATCACAACTAAAACATTTCAATCATAACTCACAGGTTTAACTTTACATATGCATTCACCCAACTGGGCATTTACTGCTAACAGTGCAGCATGCTATGCTCATGCACATAGTATGCATCAGTACCAATATCCTATGCCCTCCAAACTTCTTCTAGCTAATCAACATAGTTGGGCATCTAGATACAATGTCCAGGAACCTAGAACAAGAAGGAGTTGCTTAGGAGTAAGAATCCCACCAAATTGGACTACACACAGTACTCTACCGTTATCAAAAAGGGCAATAAGGAGCTGCTTGGGAGTAGGACCTCCAACTTTACAAAATTAGACTATACACTACAGTTCACCAAATCAAAGTGGCGAGACTACCGAATTAGACCACACACTATAGTTCACCAAATTAAAGTAGCAACACTAGTAAATTAGACCACACATTGTAGTCTACTAAATCAAAGTGACAACACTGCCAAATTAGACCACACACTATAGTCTACTAAATTTAACTATCAAAATAGTCACAATGTTTGAGCAATACAATCTATATGCTTCCAAAAATTGAGTTCATAAAGCTATGTTTTTTCCATGATCATTTAGAAGCCTCATTCTGAAAGTTATGACCCATATGTCCCTTTTTGTGCCGTACCATGCCATGATATGCAATATCAACTCAAGAATATTAATTAGCACAATCAATCTTCTAGTTTTTGAACTCTCCCTAGTGAAATTCTAGTATCTTACTTAGGGTTCACTTAGGTAAATACCTAGAAGATTGAGTTAGAAATCACTCAACTTCCTCAGTTAGCATAATCATTCATAAGCACAAATTACCACCCAACATAGCAGCATAACAGTTTAACCAAGACATAGTTACTGTCATTCAAAATTACCACATCAGCATCCACTATAGTAGCATATCAATTCACCCAAAATATACCCATATTCAATCAATACAACATCAAACAGCACGCAATATTATGAGTAACAATATATCTTCTCCAAGCAGGAGTTAGATCCACTTACCTAGGCTTAACATTAGCGCAATATCCTATACTTCATGATGTAGTCCTTTCTTACTTATCACACCTATGAAAATATAACACGGTCTTCAAATCAACTATGGGCCAAACCCAAATTGTTATAAGCTTTCATTTCCGTATTTTTAAACTTCATTTAATCGTATCTTACTCATTTCTTATCTGATTTTGATAAACTTTATATCGTCACAATTGTTATTTTGAGTACTATTAGGATATCTTAAGAATCAAGACTTATCAATTTTTTTCAAAATTCTAAAAATACCTTTTGTGTTATTAATTTGACCGTACGTTATTATTACTTTGTAATTAACTCAAATAAATTCTAAATCTAAATTAAAAGTCATAAAATTCCTCATTTCGCAAGCTAGTCAGCATTCATTGTACTCAAAAATGCAAATCCTTTACACATTTAACGAGTATCACATTAGTACTAATTAGTATATCATATATTAAACTAATATCTAGGTTTATATTAAGGAAATACATAATAAATAGTATACGAGCCCAATTAATTTCACAAAAAATCCTATAAACTCACAAAAATATGTAGTTTAATTATTGACCATGAATTATACTAAACTATCTATTATATATTTTTATGAAAATGGCAATTTTAACTCAAAATTAGCGAAAATTAAGCAAACAAGTGAATTTAATCACAAGATAAAATTCAAGTATCCCAATCATCATTATAAACTTCTAGAAATCATAATACATAGGGCTTATACTTTGATTTTATTAAAAACTAATTAATTCACTAAAATAGCGAAATTGCCAATTTTATCCAAAATAATTACAATAAATAGTAAACATGATTATTTTCAAAAATTCTTGTTATTATAACTAAATACATATATTCACTATGTTACGCACAAATTTTTAGCTTGAAAGAACATTATTTAATATTTCTAAATTTTAATTTAATTTTCATCCAAACATAGCCATTTCTTAAGGACCTTATATTTCCAATAATTATTTATCAAAAATAAAATTACTACATTAATCTACACATAAAATAACTCCAGAAAACCAAATTTCATAATTAAATAACATTATTTGATATTTTTAAAAAAATTACAAAGTTTTGGCCGGAAATTTGGTTCACTTAAACCAGTTGCCTTCGGCCACCTAACCTTGTCAGAATACCTCCTCTAGTGGTACATTCTTTGACCCCAAATGGCCACCACAATTGGACACTAACAACATATTGAACTGGCCTAATTAGATTTTGTACCCTATTTTTGATCTAATTTTCTTTTTTTTTTCTAATTTGTTTCGAAATTTTCTTGAGTGATTTTCTATTTTTTTTAAACTTCCAAAATGTTTTTTTTTTAAGTGTACAAGCCTTATTTATATTTTTCAAATGGATTAGGATTTATAAAAATTGGACATATGGCTTACATATGTCATTTTTTTATTTTTCCAAAGCATGAGATGTTATTTTCTTATTATTTGCCTCTTAACTCATCAATCCAATTTAATCCTTGGCTGCCATATCATGAGATGACTCATCCTTTCATTTTTTTTATTAATTTTCCATTATTTTACCTAATTTTGATAATTTATTATTATTATATGTATATATTTAATACACATAATGTATATCACATGTATATTATGTATAATTCAACTTCTTATTATTTTTTAAAGTTAATTAACTTATTTATAATATCTCGCTATATTTAAAAACTCAAATTTTGCGATTATCGGCTTTACCAATAAATTAACGTTTCTCTCAAATTAATATTTTTATATAGCTTATTTTGAGAAATTGATTTTGCTTAAATTACTTCGTCTAACTTTTCTAACTTTACTGTGAAGTTTAAAATAAAACAAATATTATAGCCAGGTGTCCTAAATTTAGGGGCTTGAATCCTAGAGTTATTAAACTATTTGAAAAAACTCGTAGTATTACAGTATTGTCATGATAAAACAAGTTCAATCCGATCTAACCAGGAGCCCAATGACAATCCTTCCAACCTATTCTATTGATCACCCTCTACTACAATCCTAAACTTTCCGATGTCATGGTGTTAAGCAATCAATGAGACTTGTTATTGCCAACCTTATCTAAAGTGGTCAACAACTGTTATTTGCATAAGCCGTTAGCCTCTCTCATGAAGACATACATCTCATTCCTCACAGACGAACCACCTAATTATGAATATTCTCTTTCTATAGGTATTACAAATTTGTCATTTCTCTTTTGTACATTCCCATATTTAATATTTACCCTTTTAAGTAATTTTGTGTAAAAGAATGTAACCCTAGGTATCCTATATAAATACCTTGTTATAGCATTTTGTTGTATTTAGTTTTCAACTTCAATTAATGAAATTACCTAAGTTTTCTTCCTTATCTCTGTGTATCAAAAGCCCCAACCCTAGCTCTTAGCAACCTTTAAGCAAGATTGTACAACAAGTGACCCATTGCCTTAGATTGATGAGTCACATCCAACTAGTTTGTAAGTACTTAAGTGGTATGTCACATTCACATACAGTTCACGAATATACTTAACCTTCTACATGCGTTTCCATCCGAACCCATTTATATTTCTTCTATAGCATTAAAGGACCCATTCACGCTATGGTAAGCCCTCTTCAAAGGCTTTCATTTACCTTATCAATGTCAAGGAGTGTAATCGAAATTTGCTAAGATTACGAAAATCGGGAATATACTCTATTCAATAGTAAATTTGATGATTGCTACACAATTTACAAGGCCTTATATAGTTGCCATTGAAGGCAACATTCCAAAAGAAGAAAATGACTAAAGGGAACATTCCAATAGAAATATGATACACATACAATCTAAGGGTACAAAGAGAATATTTAGAGAAGAAGCTTCATTAATAGAATCCTATGATCATTCAAACATGTGGTGTTCAAGGCCTTGTTAGGAGCCTGGCAGAGGTGTATAAAGAAGTATGATCAATGATGTCATATTCTAAGCTACCCAAACACAATCGTTAGGAGGGTTGAAAACTCATGGCCATAGCTTGGAGTTAAGGAGAGCGAAGTGGAGATCAGATGGTCCAAGCTGATCAAGTGAAGGTTAAAGCTCAAGCAAAGGCTCGGTTGTCTAAATGATAGAGTAATAGCTTAACACATGATGAGCTTAAAACACCTAAATGTAGTTCAACTTGTCTTTAGCCATTTGTCAACTAAGTTTTCAACAACTAGGCCTTAGAGTCCCTTAAGCCATCGTTAAGTGAGTGACCTTAAGCTTAGCCTTATTTGTATAGAGGGCGGTTAAGACTAAGGTGAGGTTGGTATGGGCTAAGAACAAATCCACTTAGAAGTGATGGAGGTTGGATTCCCATTAATGTAAGAGTATGTTTCGAGAAATTGCCACTTTGAAACCTATCCTAGAATCCTCAATACAACAAAGTTACCTATCCACTCTTATTTGTCGCTCTCTTTCAATTTCTTGTTAGTTTGAGTGCTACTAGTTTAATCAAGTTACTCTCACTTATTTTCTTTTATAGTTTGATTGGTTATTTTACTAGTTGAATGAAAGATTTTTTGTTCCTTCAGTAATAGTTCATCGAGTTGCTTTGTTTAGCTTTCTTTGAAAAAGAAATTGAAAAATTTTTAAAAATTCAATAAAATGAAAAAATTTATTTACTAGAAGATCATTGTGTTCCAACTACATTCACTGTATTAAACTTGTCTCTATATGTGCCAAAAGAAAAAAACAATGACTAATAAGATTTGAGGGAAAATCTTTAGTAACCTTAAGGGAAAGTAATCAAGCTTAAGCCAAACCAATTACTATAACCCAAGCCTAAGGGTTAAAAAATTTAGTTCACATATCTTAACGAACTCAACAAATGAAGATGGATGAGCTTATGTAATTGCATTTAAGCTATACAATATAACATTCAGAGGATATACTTTGCTATTACATGATTCATAGGTTACTAAGTAAGAAGAGGATCAAATTCTAAAAATTTAAGGGTCCCCTTCAAACTTCCTTTGCGTCCATCCAAATGGCAACTTCAAATTGTCCATAGATTGTTTTCTCTCCTATCTAACCAACACCCTAGAGTCCATCTGAACGTTACACCCTCCTATGCCCCATCTAGGCAATGCTTCCTAGCTATCTAATTTGCTTATATGATATGGACTCATAGATGAATATACGAACCTAATATCACACGTAACCAAACAAATGGGCCCAAGCTATAAGATGGCTTAATCTAATGGCAGCTGGGGTGCTTAGTCTAATGGCAGCTTAAGGTTGAACCCATAGGCAACCTCGAATGAGGACATGCTTGTTACACTATGGGCGGTCTTATTGTATGTGAACTCAATGATTAGTAAGCACAAATCCCAATCAGTCATGTTTCGTCTAACAGCAACCTGCAACACAGTTCCTATGTTTCTATTAATAACTTTGGTCTGTAAATAGCAGGACGTACTATACAGCAGCTTGGTTCCCATTCACCTCCATAACATCCTCCAAAAGTGGCTCATGGACTTAGAGTTTCTATCTGAAATAATGCCCCTAATAATTTCGTGTAGCTTGATTACTTCCTAAAAGAAAAGAAAAGAGATAGCCAAAGTGTTGTTAGTTTTGCAACGGGGCACAAAATGTGCCTTCTTGCTAAATCAATCCACAATCACCATAATGGAGTCCTTCCCTCGAGAGATCCTCGGTAATCCTAACATGAAGTCCATACTCAACTCAGCCCATGGTTTGGTTGAGATCGACAAAGGTTGGTAATGTCTTTGCTCAGCTTGACTCTTTACTTTTCAACAAGTCGCACACTTTTCCAACATAAATTGGACATCTCTCCTCATCCTTAGTCAAAAGAATCTAGAGGATAATTCCTCATAAGTTCAACGTTAGCCAAAGTGTCCTATCAATCCCCCTCCATGCACCTCACGCACTAGTAGTTCTCGCGTGGAACAGGTCGGGATACACAGCCTTCTCTTCCTAAATAAGTATCTATCCTCCCTATGATAATCATCCAACGTCTGTCCTTCCTCACAATGGGCATAGATGGGACTAAAGTGTAGGTCCTCAACATGTAAATTTTTTATGGTTGAAAAACCAAATAGCCTCGTCTGCAGCTCGGTCAAGAGGGTATGTTGTCTTAACAAACGTCAGCCACTACATTGTTCTTTCTGTTCTTGTATTTTACAGCATAAGTAAAACCCTCTATGAACTTAAGCCACTTAGCTTACCTACAAGACAACTTTGGTTGGCTCTTTAGATATCTCAAGGATTCATAATTGGTATAGATCACAAATTCCTTGGGCAGCAGATAGTGTTGCGATACTGTTAGGGCTTGAATTAAAAAGTAAAACTTCTTATCGTAGACAGAATAGTTAAGTGTGGCTCTTCAAAGTTTCTCGCTAAAGTAAGCAATAAGTTGGCCTTCTTATATCAACACAGCACCTATGCCTAGTCTGGACACATCACACCCTACTTCAAATACCTTATCAAAGTTTGGTAGAGCTAAGATGGTGCCTATAGTTAGCTTCTCCTTTACATCCTTAAAACTCCTCTCTTTTTCACCCCATCTGAATTCAAGATTCTTCTTTGAGAGTTCAGTGAGTAAGGCCACAATTGCACTGAAGTTCTTGATGAATTGGCGATAAATTGATGCCAGGCTATGGAAACTTCTCACATCAGCAAAATAGGTCAGCTCAGGCCATTCTATGATCGCTTTTATCTTTTCTTCATTAACTTGGATACCACCTCTACTCACAACAAAACCTAAGAAGATTACCTCGGAATGGCAAAAGTCGTACTTCTTCATATTGGCATAGAGCTATTCAACTCGAAGTTTTGCAAGCACTTGTCAAAGATGCTCTCGGTGATTCCCTAAGTTAGGACTGTACACCAGAATGTCATCAAAGTAAACTACGACAAACCTTCCCAATAATTCTCAAAGCATGTGATTCATAAGTCGCATGAATGTGCTCAGTGCATTAGACAGTCTAAACAGCATTATAAGCCATTCATATAAACCATGTCGTGTCTTAAAGGCGATCTTCCACTCATCGCCTTCACACATTCAAATCTGATGGTACCCGGATTTGAGGTCAATCTTGGAGAATACTCTTGCTCCACTTAACTCATCTAGTATGTCATCAAGCCTAGGTATGGGATACCTATACTTGATGGTGATTCAATTGATCGTTCGGCTATCTATATAATTTCTCTAAGAACCATCCTTCTTTGGCACTAATAAGGTCGAAACAGTACAAGGGCTAAGGGACTCACGTATATACCCTTTCTCCATAAGGTCATCTACTTGCCTCTACAGCTCGATAGCTTGTTTGGAGTTCAACCTATAAGCAGGCTTATTTGGCAGTACAACTCTTAGTTGCAAGTCAATTGCATGCTCAATACCTCGGATTGGGGGTAGGCCATTCAATAGCTCTTCCGAAAACAGATCAGCAAATTCATTCAGTAAGGTTTTTACTTCGGTCGGCAGCTCTTCCTCCCCGGGTCTCATCTCTAGAAGCCTCTTGACAAGCAGGTAGGTCCATCCCTCCAGCTCCATTTCTTTTTTCAACTCGGCTAAGGTCAATACCAAAGCCTCCTTCTTCAAGGTTTGGCTAAGCTAAGACTACATGACTTTTATCTGCTCGATAGTTATAGGACTCAATTTCAACCTTCTTCCTTCATGCTCCACAAAACATGTATTCCTCCTGCCGTCATATATAACTGCTCAATCAAACATCCATGGCCGTCTAAGTAAAAGGTAGGATGCACTCATAGGCAACACATCACAAATCACTTCATCTCAATACTTACCGATACAAATCGACACAGACATCTGTTTGTTCACTTGTAGGGCTCCCTTATCACTGAGCCAATGAAGCTTATAAGGTTTTGGGTAGGGCATGGTCGGCAATTTCAACTGCTGGACCATAAATGCAAAGGCTGCATTGGTGCAACTCCTACTATCAACAATCAATACACATAGTGATTCGTTCACCTTACACCCAATATGAAAGAGATTTTCTCTTTACTAGTCTTTAGGCATAGGACTGACACTCATTGTTCTCCTCAACATTAGAGCGGTCGACATGAAGTTCCCTTCCTCGCTGTAGATTTCTTCATCGGACAACTCTGTCTATCCATCCTCTTTCAGCTCCTCTACTTCTTCATTAGTACAATCAACCTCAACAGTCGATACCTCACCTCAAATTACCATTGTTCGCCTGTTCAGGCACTAAGTGGACATATGTCCAAATCCTTAGCATTTGAAACACTTTATCTCACTTGTCTTCCTCCCTAAACTCTGGCCCTTCTCAAACTTCCTCAAGGGTTCCTTCTCCTCGACTCAGGTAATCTGAGCAGGTCGGGTCTCATTGGCCTTGCTTAGTTTCGTTCATATAGGTTTGCTCGGAACAAGTTGATTACTGCCAAGACAGTCGACAAGTGGTCAAAATCTTCCTATTCAATGCTTTTCTATCCTCTAGGTAGCCTAGATTGCATCATCAAATGTTCTAATGTCCAATGTTTCCAGGACATCTCCAATCTCATACTTCAATCTACCAATGAATCGAGACATAGTTTGGTCTTTGAGCTCTATGACTTCACATTGGATCATTAGCATTTGGAATTCTTTAACATAAATGTCTACATTCGATCCTCCTTATCTTAGTTCTTGCAATCTCTTGAAGGCATTCTGCAAATAATAGCTTGGTACAAACCTTCTCTGCATGACTCTCTTCATATCATCCCAACTCCTAATCTGTTATTCTCCTTCCCTTCTCTTGGTAGCTTGCAAGTTCTTATACCATAAGGCGACATAACCAATGAACACCAACGCAATAAGTCTAACTTTCACATTATCGGGCACTTCATGGCATTTAAGCTGCCTTTCAATCTTATCTACCTAATCCAAGTAATCCCCGACATCACCATTACCAGAGAAACTTGGAATACATATCCTCAATCCTTCAACTCTAGGGGTTCGTGCATTTCTTTCCTTATGCTTGTAATACTCCTCTACCTCGTCATCTCTTTCTACATCCTCCTTAATCTCTTCAAGTGCTAGCCTTCGTCTAGCATCCCTACCAATTCCTTCAACTCGAGGTAAGCAAGCTAGGGCATTAACTTGACCAAACTAATCATTACCTCGCTACTACTGCTCATGTTCTCTAGTGGGGCTATTTCTAGCTCATTGTCTATCTTCTTGTATAACAATCACCAAACTAGCTACCAAATTGGTAAGCCTATCCAATCAATCATCTACTGACTAAGGTGTGAAGCTTCCTTCTTACCCTTGGCCATGTCAAATACCACTTTCTTAGTTTCCCAAAGTTCCTTGAACACTTGAGTCTAACATTAAGGGTTACTTCACAATAACAATCAAACAAACAAACAACTACACTCTATTTTGCATATCAAAAGCAGGGGAAAAACAAAGTACAAAACACTACTCAATTATCAAACCCTAGTGTACACAATAAAACCTCTATCATACGAAAGCAGCGACAAACTATCATAAGATCACAGTATCAAAATCTAACCTCGAACGTAGCTAGGCTCTGATACCAAGATGATACGGACTCGTGGATGAACACACGAACCTACTATTACGCGTAACCAAAAGGATGGATCCAAGCTGCTAGATGGCTTGAAAAGTAAATGATAGTTAAGGGTGTGTAAGGGGTTCCTGTGCAACGACGATGGATATGATGCACCAACGCCTCATACAAGCTCAGGTCATACTTGATATGACACATAAGTATGGTCAAAGGTCACTCGCCATTAGTCTAGACTCAAATGGGCTAGATAAGAGTAGCTCAAGAGTAAGCAAGATAACACTTAACTCAAGAGAGAGTAAGAAGTTCAGTGTATTCTTCCGTATATTCCTCTATTGCAGCTATCATGTAATTATTTATAGTTCCTTGTTAGGGTAAGTTCTACGTTACAAAAAATTATAAAAATGAATCCCTATTTGCTAAAAAGAAGGAAAATAATTTACAAGGGAAATACGAAATCGTATGCAACATATGTCCTCTATCATAAAGGACAGTGTGGTTGTTAGAAAAGACAACGCATGCACGTTTTACTCTGCGATTCTAATAATATAGTGAGCTAAGCAAGAGTGGGCCTCTGTTCAGGTATTTTCGGTGTCGGAAGTTCAACACCCTGATTGCTGGGGCAAGAATGAGGTTAGCTCTAAAACATCTTACATTCAGGTAGGCCTTGGATGGCTGGCTCCTGGTAGTTGTCAACTCGACCTTAGTACCGTAGAGATTATTGTATCCTGATTTGGTGCTTAGACTAGTGGATAGCGAAGGGTTCAGTTCTGTACATCTACTGGTCACCTCGGCAACACCTTGGATGGTATGGAAAGCAAAGTAGCTCAACAGATCGAACTAGAGTAAGCACAGCTCCTTGGCGATTAACTCACCTCGGACAACTCGGCGAACCACCTAAGAGAACCCTCAAGCTCAGTAGCGTATAATCAATCCTTGATCCCTATCGTTGTATGTGATTTGAATCTACAAAATGTTTTCATGGTCATTCAACCAACCACCCCCATGCCATCCAAACAGCTAGCAATATACAACAAATATTAGTTATGTTTTCATCATTTTATTTACATTTTAAGCTTAGTTTACAACATTTTAACCCCTAATTACAAGATAATAAAGGTTTTCATGGCACTAGCTTTCATTATGCTTTCATTATTGAATAACAACAAACCTTTTATTGAGCGAATTATCTTAATCCATAATTCTTATTAATCTTCTTGATTGTGGCAAACAACCGTTTGCCTAATCCATGCATCATATTGGCTTAAGCAAGTGTAGTGTGATCCTTATGGGTGTGCCAAATTCAAAAGAGAGTCATATATATGCTTATATTATGAAAACCCAAAAAGATGATTGATTCTAATTGGTATTCTTAATTGTGTTTCAGTTAATTATTAAATAAGGGAACATTAGTAGAACTTAGAAAAGACAATGAATACATCCCAAAAGACCCACTAAAACACTTGTAACAATGCGATTGGTATGTCCCTATCTCTCATAGCATTTAGCAAGGCATATCATCTTCCTATTGAGCTAAAGTCTAAGGCTTATTGGTAGTAAAATTCCAAAATTTTGACCTCACGACTATTGGAGCCACAAGTAACTCCAATTGAATGAATAAGAGGAGTTCAGGAATTAAGCATTCGAAAATGCAAGAATCTTCAAGGAGAAAAGCAAATAGTGGTATGATAGGAGGCTTCTTCATAGAGAGTTTGAGGTTAGATAGAAACTTTCGGTTTTCCTAGCAAGCTAAAAATTGCAATTTATCGGATCTTCCTTTAGAAAGACGTATCTTATATAGTTATGGATATTCAGGGAGAAGTAGGTGACCTATTTAAGGTCGTGGAGCATCTATTGAAGCACTTCGATAAATGAAGCAGTAGATTTGATATACGCAAAAGGATAAGAAGAAGAGAAAAGTTTAGTCAAAGATTTTGGATCCAAGCTTTGTGTGGCAGCACTTAGTTATTTCTTTTGTTTATATTCATCTTTTGATGGAGTTAGCAAATTTTGATGTTGTAACATATTAATGTTTTTACAAATGGATTTTTCATGTACATGCCCAAGGAAGGATGAAGTTGCATCAAAAAGAAAAGCAATGAATAGTGTACGAAACTTTTTCTTAAAGCTACAATGAGGACATCGTTGTCCCTTAAGTTAGGGGTGAATTAGATGGATATTAGTATTCATTCAAGTTTATTGATTAATGTGTCACATCTAGTTAACAAGTCCCTTCAATTTTTAGAAATATACCAAAAATAAAACCTAATAAAAGCATTTATGTCCATCTTTTGAGTCAGGTCCATTACTTACTCATAATTATTCTTATGTATCGAGTCATGAGAGGACATCGTTTAGTGGATAGTGGGGGGAAACAAAGGCTCCAAGGTTATGACATTTAAAAAAGGCATTTGTCAGTACATGCTTATAAGACACTAGTTAAGGGGCTTTAAGAAAAAGCTATCTATCTGTTTTTTTTTTTTTTAAGCGATCACATACTCCTAATAAAAATTAAAAGAAAATAAGAAAAGATGAAAGTGTTTCCTTTTTTGACTTATTATGAGTGGTTTAGAACATCCATTAACATTTTGTTTATAAAAAAATGGAGCAAGATATGATAAAAGACCAAAGAAGAAACTTGTGAAACTTTTATGCACATGTCTTTCATAAAATGTCCAATTGAGCTTGGAAAATGTAAAAAAATGTTCTCTACTTTTAAAGTGTTCCTTATAGCAGTCATTAACAAGTTTAAAGGAGATTAAATTGCATTTCCTAAGTATTACAAATATTTGCTATATGAAAAATACTCTCTTTTTTTCTTTTAAAACAGGTTACTTAAACTTGATCAAAAACTTTTTTTGAACTCGATTTTTTGAAAACTCCATACTAGGAAGAGTCTTTTGTTTGCAACAAATAACACATGAAATCAACTAAAAAAGACACATCTTTGTTTCATTACTTTTCTCGGATGATTATCACAAGTTCACAACAACCCTTCCTAAGCGGCCTAAAGTCCCTTTGATATATACTGGTTAATGATGCACTAGTAATGCCTATACATTAAATAAATAGTTTTGCTTAATAGATATAAATATACATAATTTTATCAAAAATAATACAAATAGATACAGACAGATATATAAGGAAATAAAATATCATTTAACAAATACTATTTAAGCTCTTAATATATGTGTTGATGGTCAATTACCACCATAAGGGCTCTCAAGGCCCAAATCCATCAAAATGTTTGGCTCAAGCCTCATAAGTCACCAAGAAGCCCGACCTAAAGCATGCGGGCCCATCAATATGCTCACACAAGTCCCAAGCAAGTTTGAGCCTCATCTTCTACTCAAAAAGCCTCCGAACACCCAAATGTGCCCAACAATGGTCCATAGTGTTTGCACAAGGCTCACTCTCATTCCTTCCAAAGGCCATGACCAAAGAAGTTATCAAGCTATGAGCCAAGCACCTATCTTGTCCACTATTCGGTTTTTCTTTTTTCATTTAATACTGATTGACCACCAATCCTACGGCTTACTACCTAACCATCGAACTAAGTTGACCACCCACCATCAATGAGATAAGCCTATCCCTCCGGTCTTTACCAACCCACAAGAGGAAGGATGTCCCATTGGTAATTGGCGACATCAAATCCTACACCAACCGATCAAAATCCACCATATGTCATTAACAATAAATACCTACAATCTATAATTAAGAGTAAGATGTAAGAAAGTTCATATTCGTTCTTATCTTCTCCTAACAACTCACTCTTATCATCTTTTCTTTCTCTTACTGTACCGTTTTCCTCACTAGCTTGATCGTCGAAGGACCCTCATTAGCCTAACTATAAGGAGCTTTGTGCAAGTCTTTTGTTGTCTATTATCAAAGGACAACTTGAAGCCAGCTTAAGAGACATAGTGGTGATTATCACCATCACTAGTATTATACTATCATTTAAGTGGTGTGAATAGATATAGAAAATATTCTTTGAAGCTTTAGAGTGTAAATAATAAAAATGAAATATTAAAATTAAATAATTAAAGATGTTGAATTGAATGAAACTGACTGGCTTAATATAATAGATATACGTATATCTCTCTCTTAAGACATCAAACTTCCATAAAAAGGTCATAACTACATCTATCAATATTAGCCTTTAAGCTCCCTTTAACCATTAATCTATACATAACCCTTTGTATTAAGGACCATTAAAAAGTCCAAGGATGTAAAATGTTTCATTCGAACTCAAAACATAAATTAACTCCTTAATAACCTATCATTTTATCCTTTTTCTGCTATATTTATGCGTATATTGTTGTCGTGTAATTGCATGATTACTTCATTAAGAGTGTAAAGCAGCAGAATATGTTTCCATCTTTAACCTAAACGCACTTTCAATTATAACTTCTAGTATTGTGAATCCCCCATCGTGTTTTCTAATCATCTCATTGTGTATTCACAACCATGCCTCACAATTAGTCAACATATCAAAACTTAATGCCGTTATAATCTTTAATTTTTAGGTCTTCCTTTCCTACTCAAGTCCGCTGATTTTATGGCTGCTATTAGTTCTAGGCCGCATCATTACTCTTGACCATAGGAGATTTGCTAACATAGCAGACACCGTTAAAATCTATTAAATATGGTTGAAGGTCGAGGCCGACAAGGTACGTAATGAGTTTAAGAAAAGCCTTGAGACCTTGGAAACCGGGATTTGGGATAACTTTTTTATGCTCTTATCTCCTGTTCGCTCCCTGGTCGTTTCAATACACGTAGAATGAATCTTTTGTTACGGGCGTAATGACTACGGCTGGCAAAAGCGGGACTTTTCAATTTGAAGACATTCGAAGCTTGCTTGATTCTTCAAGGGTGGAATTCGACCGACTGAAAGCCACATTGTCAAGCTGAAGTCCTTTGGTCAGGGCATACTTGACTTTCTAAGTCCCTTCACCCAAATGAAGTGATACTTCTTTGTATTCAAGTCAATGTTTCCAAGTCATTTCTTCAATTTCTTGCCCATTTGATCTCCCATTGTTCCTTGACCTATCCGTATGCACCTATAATGATCACAAAAACACAATAAATAAGGGTTAAACTAAAGCTTCTGCATGTTGATCGTGATTAATATGAAAGTTATCAATTCACAACCAATTTCTAATGTAGTAGGTGGCCAATAACTGTTATGAGACGTTACACCACATCTTAATGCATAAACACTGCATTCAAATTGGGTACTTATGTCACATTTGGTAAAAAATGGTCTAAAATAGAAAGGAATAAAGACTGAAATGATAAATCCTTTCTTCCATTTAGAAATACCCATGAAATGTAATGGAATGGAATAAAAAATGCATAAACAATATTATCTGTAAAAAATACCCTTAATTATTGCATGTCATAATTTATTTAAAGATTATTAAGTAATTTTAAGTCAATGCAATTTCATGAGAATGGATTGGAATAGCGATTCCACCCCCTTAAAGGTAAAATTGAATTTCCTCTTAAAAGTGGAATCAATGATTATTACCATTCCACATTTAAATTATACTTTTAAATATAGGGAAAATGAATGAATCCAAAATCACAATTCCATTCTAGTGCATTCCCACACACCGAATGTGACATTAGAAAGTTTTATGCAAGAGCATGATCATGGGGATCAATATTTATTGGCTTTGGAATTGAATAGGGAACTGTTTTAAAATTAAATCAATAAGTGATAGGAACCAACTATAATTTATGAAGAAAACCGGAGTAATTTTATTGATTTTAAAAAAGAAATTCAATTTACAAACCCTAATCTCTTTAAAAGAGAGCCATGAGCTAAAAGCTCACAAGTTCCACGAGCAAAATTACTCATACAAACTAACTTATAAATTTCTAATAAAATGTCTGATTTATTCTCTTACTAACTAATATCTTCTATTTATAGTATTTGACTAACAACTAACCATAGAAGCTTTTACACAAACACAGCAGAACAACTGTACACCATACCACACCAAAGTAGTACATACACCAAACCGCACATAACATGCACAGTAGCACATATACTAATCACGTACGCTAGAGTTATATCAATTCCATCCCCCCTTAAGATTATCCTTATCCTCAAGGACAAAATAGAAACCCCAAACACAGCAACTAACCCACACCAGCTTAGTCAAACTTAGCCACTTTTGGGAGACTTGGGATAAGGAGACCAAGTACAACAGGGTCAAATGAGGGAGAAGCAGAAAACACACTGTAAAGGAACACCCACGGCTAAACAATCACATAATCACCACTACTGAATGACCAAGAATGAAGGAAATTGTTGATTGGTGGATTCAACCTACCATGTTGAGACCTACAAACCTTTGATTCAACAAGTAGTGGATTGCCACCGGTTTATAAGTGGAAAAAATGAGTTCTTTGCCTCCTACAACTGTCAGTGTTAGGATCATTAAGACTAAAATGAGGCTTAGCACTCCAGGTACGGTTGTTCAAGTTTTTAGGATCAGCTTCTATTGAAACATCATGTCGAACACCTGGATGAAGATGATCAGGCTTGTCACTGAATTCAACTTCCTCTACATTCTTTGGAGTTTGAATTTAGTGCAAGAACTCATGATCTTCATCACCGACATGTTGTTTGTCTATTACCACATTATTTGAGGAAGCTTCAGTAGAGATGATGCCATGGTGTCAACTTGCCAGCCACAGATCTGCAATCATCTGGTGTATGTTCAATATCATGTCTTGTAACCTAGACACATCACCACATAAGGTAGTAACCTGACCAAATAAATCCTTTTGATTTCGATCCAAAGTTGCAATGTGATGACAAATCTCAACTAAATCTGTGCACATCTCAACCATGTTCTTCACCAATTCCTCCACAAGCGCCTCCAATTGAGCCACCCTTCAACAATTGTGATTGAATGCAGCTTCCTTCGACAGGTCAATGGCAGGTTGAACCAATTGATTGGAACCAGCTGTGATTTATGAAGAAAACTAAAGTAATTTTATTGATTTTAAAGAAGAAATTCAATGTACAAACCCTAATCTCTCTCTTTAAAAGAGAGACATGAGCTAAAAGCTCACAACTTCCATGAGCATAGGCTCACTCATGAGCACAATTTCTCACACAAACTAACTTATAAGTTTCTAACAAAATGTCTCACTTATTCTCTTACTAACAAATATCTTCTATTGATAGTATTTGACTAACTAATTATAGAAACTTCTAGACACAAACACAGCAGAACAACTGCACACCACACCACACCAAAGTAGCACATACACCAAACTGCACATAACATGTACAGCACATCATTATGCAGTAGCACATATACTAATCACATATGCTAGAGTTATATCAATAAGCTTATTCATTTAATTAACAAAAATTAAAGTCAGTATTTTGATGGGGTTGTCACAAGGAAAATGATGGAGCAATGAGAATGGGGGCCCGAGTAACAGGCTTCATGACCCAAGCGCACTGTATGGCTTATAAAGACATGTAAGATCAGCCTAAAGGGGGTCTCATGCAGCGACAAGTGCTCATTGAGTTACAACCCAAAGAACACCTTCTATAAATATTATTTTTCTCCTTACATCCTAAAAGGCTCTCTCCAAAAATCCTAGGTGGTTCATGAGTCGAGCAACTACCTAAACCCACCTCTCCATCAAATTTAGACCAGCATCTAGTGAGGAAGAAGATTCCTTGTAAAATGTGTGCATGTATGGGTACGTTTGAGTGGACCTTTGTGAGCTTAGACTTGTATCAAGTTCACCAGTTCCTTCAGAACTAGAGTGATTCAACCATCATTGGCCAAATCAAGGGTTTATAGCTTGTGGCAATCCACAAAAAATAAGCCTGGATGATGGTCATATATGAGTTAGGCATTAGCTGCAGTTCTACGCAAGGAGATACAGAGGCATCATTCATTGCTACGAACTGTTTGATGGATGAGTTTTCTGGAATTCTATTACTGGTCTTTCCTGGTGTTTTAAGAGTTCCATATGATATGCATGAGAGAGAGAGAGAGAGAGAGAGAGAGAGAGAGGAAGGGAGGGAGAAAGAGATAGAGAGAGAGAGAGTTCCATGTGGTCCTACGAGTTGCAAGGATAAAACACTATTGCTTGCCTAAAATATGAAAAATGTAGCAAGCCATATTATAAATCACTGAGCAAAATAACATAATAAATCCTACATTTCTAACCTCAATAATCAGCGGTTTGACTTGTGATGACGCTCTTTTCTGTACCGAGACTGATCTGGATCAAATCCACCTTCAGCTGCCCCATAAACAGCCCAGGATGGAGTGGGTGCCATGTAATCCTTGCTGTTGAAAGGTCTTCCAGAAGCTACCTAAAGTTGCATTTTACAAGAAAGAAAAACTCAAAATAAAGAACCACAATTCCCCAAATAGAGCAAATTGTATGTTTTTACCAACCAGCTCATGGAACTTTTCATAGTCTATCCAAGTGAACCATCTCCCATCAACTTTGAATTTCTCCTTTCTTGCTAGGAGGACACAGCATGAATGTGCATGCTCACAAGCAACCTCGTATTCCCCATTACTTTTCATAGCTAGTGCCTCAGAAAAAGCTTTCACATCAGAATGCCAAGGCACATTTTCCATGGTTAACTTTGAGGTAGCAGACCTGCAACAACAATCGTAGGCACCATCATTACCTAGATATGAGATCCCAAAAGTAGAAAGCTGAAAGGTACAAATTCTTACGTTCCACAGTATGTGACACCTTTGATTTCAACAAAATCAGGCTTTCCAATGCTAAAGAGGTTATAATAAGCATCAATATCCTCAGTGTTCCACCCTTTCACGAGTGTCAACCTATAAACAGTTCGCTGCTGTTTTTCTTTCAGAGCTTGCAGGGAATCCTGTCAATAATTCCAGAAGTTATGCGTTGAGTACTACTTCACTTAAATCAATCCAAAACACTATTCAATGCAATAGCAACGCTTTATTAATAATAGGTGAAAAGGAGAAGCTCAAACTTCTGGAAATGAATGGCATCCATAAACCAATTAATTCATCTCAAAAACAGAAACATAATGAGGGTAAAAGTTATTCCATTTGTAGAATT
The DNA here is from genome assembly GCA_024138015.1 of Lumnitzera littorea. Classification (NCBI taxonomy): domain Eukaryota; kingdom Viridiplantae; phylum Streptophyta; class Magnoliopsida; order Myrtales; family Combretaceae; genus Lumnitzera; species Lumnitzera littorea. The sequence continues at coordinate 86,023,429 of JAMXBB010000012.1, forward strand.
TGGCAAGTTGAATAGGAAAATGGTAAGATTTCTTTTGACCAACCATGGAGGACCTGTGTAGTTATGTAATAACAGGACCATAAAACACCCAAGTAGGAATTTCAAGCATGAAATCTTCCCCATAGTTTGCAACCTAACTTAAAGACAATCACACCAGAAAGCACACTGAAGCTTTCTTGCATGTATTGGTTACAAGTATTCATATTATTTACGGCTTTGAGTATTTAGGATAAGAAAATGCATTTGTACAGAATCGTGGGTCAACTTCTCTTAATTAAAGTAATAACAGGCCATAAAGCTCCCACATAATTTTAGGCATGAAAATTTTCCCTATAGTTCGCAACAAAAACCTAAGACATTCAAATCAGAAAGCACACCAAGCTTTCTCTCACAGTATTAACTACAAGAATTCATAATGGCTTTAAGTATTTAGGATAAGAAAATGCCGTTGTATAGAATCGCGGTTTTTAACTTCTCTTAATCAAAAGATGATCACATACAATGAATCGCTCCCAAAAGTCTCCAAATAGCGGCCTGTCAATTGCTTTCAAACTTTCCTTTGTCGCAGCATCCACACTCACATATAACTGTTCAAAGAAACAATTACCTTAAACACCTTAAAAACCTATAGAATTATGTCAATAGACAGGAATATAAAACCCAAAGGAAGACACAAGCCCTCCAACATTGATATATCTCTTCCTTTTGGCCATAGATAAAACCAGAAGAAATTACCTGGGTAATAGACCTCAACGCTTTAATCTTCTCAGGAAATTGGGCATTTGTCACTAGAAATGTGGATATATGTCTCCTGTGCAGCTCATCTACCAAAGCATTAATCTCCGGATACATGATAGGTTCACCAACAAGTGACAGAGCACAATGCCTAGGGGAAAGACCTTCAGACAGTCGTTCTTGAGTAACTCCTGTGGAGATTAGTTAAGCTCAAAATGAATGTTGGTCTTAATGTAAAAATTGGACTACAGATAATTCACATCATCATAAACAAATATCCTATATACAAAGCACTGGAGACCTCAGGCAGCTTATTATAGCTGTCAGATTCCTCTTATGCTGAATAACTATTTAAATTAGGATCCTAATTTTTTAAACATGAGGAAATCAGTTTGATACTAATGCTGGGCAAATCACTTCACATTACTAGCTACTAGCTAACTTACCATTAAAATGAAAAAGAACAAAACTAGCTTGTGCTAAACTTGTACAGTTCTTCAGCAGAGAGTTTCATTCTATTTACGTCAAATAAAACTGCAAAAGGAAAAGGAAATCTCACCAGGAACTCCTTTCATTTGCTTTATCATTTTTGTATGAAGATCGATAGCAGTATTCACAATTTCAAGAGGGTCATCTATCTTCCATTGCCAGCTCTTGCCCACAGGATTTGTATGATGTCTCCAGCAGAAAACGCATTTGTTAGCACATGCCAAACTAGGAGTTGCTTCCATGCACCTGTCTCATTCAATGCTCTTAGGAGTGCTTACCATGACATCATTTAATCTCACAAGGTATTGGAAACAAATGAGGAAACCCCAAAATGCATACAGGGTAAAATGAGCTAATGCTACAAATTATGCAACACTTGTAGGACCAGGTAGCTAACAATAAATTTAAGAACTTTCAACCATGCACTTGAGCATTGAGCTATACAATACATCTCATTCATTCAAACATGATGTGTTGTTCCTGCAAACAAATATTTATGCAACGACCTGATACATTCCCTTTTATTCTCTAATTAAATATTAATTATAAATTCATTCAGAGCAATCAACATAGAAGATAGTTTCACTAGCCAGCCATTCTTTTAAGATTTCTCCTCCTCAATTTACCCCAAAATAAATGTCCATTACCAGAATAAGTTAATCATTTGAAGGTCTTATTGTCTATAACAAATCGCAAGATATAGCAGCATACCTATTTAGATGTATCCACTAAAAAACAAAATAATTTGTTAATAAGACCTCATAAAAAGAAGACTTGGCCTGGATACTGTATAAATCACAAGAGGCTGTGGAAGTGTAATTTCAATTTACTCCTGCCAGCTCACATTAGGAGTCAATAGAAACTTTCTCTATTGGATTGACCCAGACAGGACTTCAAAATTATTAGATGTAGCTCCATAATAACTGATCTTACACACAGGTAATTTTTTATAGAAGAGAAATGAGTGGAACAGTGGAAAGGAACAGAAATGAGCAAAAAAACAAAGAACTGTAATGTCTACTTTGTATTTAGGAATATAGGGAGGAAATGAAAGGGAATGAAATAAATGTTTCCATTTCCTTTATTTGGTAGGTTTTATAAAAAGGAAAATAAAGAGAAATAAAGTTAATGTTAGACAATGTTACCACCATTTTACTTTGATAAGCAATAATTTTGTAATTGCCATCTCATTTCCATACAAATTTATCTCTTTCTTCCAAGAAATGGGCTTCTAAGTGGAAATGTTTCTACTCATTTACTTCTTTTTTCACCTATTTCCACTCTTCCCTCAAGTTATCAAACAAAGCGCTTCCTGCGCTTCCTGCCATTTCCACCATCCTACACTTATTCAAACATAGTTTGAAGGCTTAAATCTATAGAAAAGTGTCTACTTTGTACTTTATTCACTTTCTTTCACCTACAGAACAAAACTTTTTTATTGTAGCCATCAAGTGGATTAATTAATTAAATAGGAGGTAAAGTAGTGTAATGATACATAAATTCGAACTCAAGATCTCTTACACTACTACCATCTTAGACTTAAATTCACAATCAGCCATCTTAAAACTTAAGCCTGTAAATCAATATCTACCTTAAATTTTGATTATTATCAAGAATCTAATGAAACTTATGTAAAAAATTTTCCAATAGCACCTTTGATTGGCAAATGAAGGTTGCTTTCCATGCCCAAGAAATTGAAAGCCCACATGTTCTCATTAAGGAGAAACAACAAACATTCAAAGCAACAACATTGAACTCATGATATATGCAACTAACATACTTATCCAACAATTACTTCTCCAAAAAATAGTTCAGTAATACGGCCAGGATAAAGGTTTAACAGAAGTTAGTTGATAATCACCTATGACTCTCTATGCCATAAAAGGAATGCTTGTAGCAGCCTCCTCGGCCTCTAAGCTGTGATTTGGTCCATCTACAGATTTTCACACCACTGTGTGAACCAATAATTTTATATCCCTGCAATTAAATATCGCTATCAGTGCGAACCAACATAAAACCAAACTTCCTAATATAAGCAAGAAATAACCGACAAACTACATTTAAAAGAACGATTAAATGCCTTTGGATCTATAAGAATAACCAAACCAGAAAGTTACTTTGTAAATGATAATCATTTAAATATAAAAAAAAAAAAACCTCTAAAGCTGCTCTAGCATTTTGGATGTTCCTAATACTATGCAAGATACCTGCTTCTCCAAGCTAGCTCTAACTACAGGGGTCACCATATCCCTTTTCCCATTAACTTCAACAACCCCATTTGATTTCCTCGAGTGAGCTTTCCCTGCGATGTCCTCGAGATCCACTACCTCAACCGACTCTGCCCCATTCTCCACCTCATCCTCACTTTCACTATCCCCAAACTCCTCAACACTATCACCAAAATCATCGCTCACTGCACACTCGACAGCATCCCCTTCATCACCCAAAACCTTGATCACCCTCTTACTCCAATCCTCAAAAACGTTGTAAATATCGCCCGTATCAACGTCACCAACACACACCGGCAAAATCTCAATTCCACCTAAAGCTTTCATCTTTTTCGACAACTCCTTCCCCACAGCATTAAACCTATCACCATATGCCCCACTCCCGATACCAAAAACTGCAAACCTACAACGTGAGAGCAACAACGATCCCACGCGGAAATCATCAGCGCTCTCGGAGAGCCAATTGGCAAAAAACTGGCCATTTTTAGGTGGTTTTCCGTCCTCCCAAGTGGAAGCAATGATCAAAACTAGGGTTTCTTTCGAAAGGTCTTCGGGCTCGTAGTTCTGGGGATCGACAAGATCGAAATGGAGGTTGTTCGAGTTTAGGAGGGAGAGAAGGCGATGAGCGAGAGTTTTGGAGGTGCCGGTTTGGGAGAAGAAGAAGAGTTTGGGTTTAGGGTTAGGGCTAGGCTTTCGGAAAGAGGGCAGTTTTAGGTTATTGAAGCGGCGGCGGCGTGATTTATAGATGAAATAGAAAGTGGAGGCGGAAAGGAGAGCAAGAAGGGTAACGCGAGCGGAGAGGGATGGCGTGTACATTGGGCTATGGTATGCCGGGAACGGTAAAGGATCGAAGGGAAATCTTATTTTTGAACCCAACTCTGTTGGAAAACCATTGGAATTCCGTATAAATTTATTAGAGCTTAATTAAATTACAGTCCAATCAAACCCAAGTTAAATTGCTCGAATAGTCGATCAAGTTAAGTTCGACCTGCTTCAACAATTAATGGAGTCAAACCGAGTTTTATAACAGGGAAATGTTTTGTTTTGGTGATGATTTTTTGTTTTTGTTCATGTTTAAAGTACTGCTGCCTTAATTGGTTGTGTTTATTGTCCATACCACTCGGTGGACGGTTTCGGTTGATTTTCTTGGGCATGGAAGTCACTGCTTTTTAATAAAATTTGAATCAACTAGCTGACCAGTATAATTAAACTCGAATTGATCTATATTATCAGCTAAATATAGATAAAGATTTATTTTTATTAAATTAATAATTTTTTAAAATTTTAAAATTAAAATGAGTTTAATCGAGTTTAATTCAAACTTCTTAAGTATTACTTTAAATTAAACTCAATTGCAAAATTTCAAGCTCGAGCTTAAGCATCGAAATTTCCAAGTAATCTCAACATCATATTGTTTCGCCTCTATTCATTCATAGTCATAATCTTACCCCTAACTAAGGGGTCTATTATCTATTTTTCAAAGTTTTTGTTTTCTCATATTTTAATTTTTCATTTGTTGTGCTTATTTTATAGTGTGATTATTTTTTAACTCTTATCCAAATAATAAAATTACTAATTTCCTATTAAATTGCTATCAAAAAACATCATGTAAATTTATAACAATTGATGTTCTCCTTGTTGCATCGAAGAGAGATAAAAAAAAAGTGCCTACGAGATTTAAAATTTACAATTTATACAAATATCTTAGATTTGTAAATAAATTAACTAAAAGTTGTAACTTCTTTGCTATAATAGTTAGATCTACAAAAAAATCATGTAATAACTCAAGTACTAATGTATAAATAGTGGGACAAAGAATGAAAAGAGACTTTCGAACCAATCAAGTATCTTTAGCATAATTAGAAGCCTCACCCTTGCTCGAAAAGGCTACTCACATAGCTTTCACCTCGCATAACAACAAGAGAATGATCAGGAATTAGTCACAATTTATATAAAGATAATAAACATTCAAAGATAGAGAACACAAATACAAAGGTTTCTTCTTACTTAAGAGTAGGAGAAGAGAAAGATGAAAGAGCTTGCAAGGTTCATATACCCATCGAGATTCTTTTGAAGTTAGGGTAAATACTAGTTATAGTAGTGGGCTTAGCTTATTTTTTTAGGATTGGTAACATTTTGGCGCTTTAGTCAACATGGTTAACTCAAAGAGTAATAATCAACGATTAGATATAGAGAGTTTACAAGCTACAGTACAATCAACAAAGGTAATGCAAGTACAAATGCAAGGCTCAGTGGAGTCTAACAAATAAATGCAAGAATCTATTCAAAGTATTCAAGAATCAATGCAAAACATTTAATAAGATTGATGGTACTAACAAGAATCAGAATCATGTCCAGTGGCGTAATGCTCTAAAATAGAGAAAATTTTCAATTTCCATAATATTCATATTGAACAAAGATTTACAGTTGAGTCATTTGCCATAGAAGATGTGCCTTTGTAATAGTTCCAATAGAAGACAATGCCTTGCATTTTAGATTTGGGATCTTTGGTTTAAAATTTGGGGTTTAGGTTTTATGGTTTCTATTTCTAGTTTGGGGTTTGGGTTTTAGGTTTTGGGGTTTAGGTATTGGGTTTTACTATTTACCACTTTACATTCGTAATATAGTTTAAGTTTAGGGTTTGACTTTTGGGTCAAAGGATTAGGGTTTAGCTTTTACAGTCAGGGGTATAGGGTTTTGCTATTTAAGATTTAGGTTTTAGGGTTATGTGTTTGGGGTTTAAGATGTAGGATTTGGGGTTTAAGTTTTAGTGTTTGTGTTTAAGGTTTTAGGATTAAGTTTAGGGTATTAGTTTATGGGATTAAGTTTAGGACTATAGTATAAGGTTTGAGTTTTGTGGTTTATGGTCTATTTTTCAAGTTTACCATATACAATTTCACTTTTACGATAGGTTTTTAGGTTTGAGGTTTATGTTATGGGGTTTTGTGCATTATAGTTACAAGTTTAAGGTTAGCATTTAAGATTTGGAGTTTAGTGTTTGTGGCTTTAGTGTTTAGGTTTTCGGTTTTTAGGTTTCGAGTTTAGAGTTCAGCACTTTAGGTTTAGGGTTTAGGTTTTAGAGTTAAGGGTTTAAGATTTGCTATTTAGGATCTCCAATTTAGCATTGCCTTTGTTGATTTGGTTTTAAAGTTTGTTATTTGAGATTTAAGATTTAGCATTCCATGTTTGCAACTAAGGTTTCAAGTTTAGAGTTTCAGATTATGGTTTTAGGTTTGGTAGTTAGGGATTGGGTTTTATGGGTTTCAAATTTTATGGGTTTTGGATTTTCGTTAGGTTTAGGGTTAAATATTTAGGTTCTAAGGATTGGGGTAAGGTTTAGGGTGTAAGGATTGAGGTTTAAGGTTTAGCGATTGGGTCTAAGTTTTGGGATTACGGTTTATTGCTAAGCTATAAGGTTTAGGGTTTCAAGTTTGAGATTTAGGGTTTAAGGGTTTCAAGTTCAAAGTTTAGTGTTTAAAGCTTAGGGAGTCAGGGTGTAGGGTTTAACGTTTCTAATTTAGTATATAGTTTTCTATTTAGGGTTTAAGGTTTACAATTTGCTATTAAGATTTAAATCTAAGTATTAGGGTAAGATATAGGGTTTAAGGTTTAAAGATTGAGATTTGGGGTTTGATGTTTATGATCTACAGTCTTAGGTAAGCTATAAGGTTTAGGCTTAGCATTAAGCTATAGGGTTTAGGCTTTTAGTTCAAGATTTTAGGTTTAGGGCCTAAGGTTTGGGGTTTATGGATTAGTTTTTACCATTTAAGATTTGCTATTTTAGATCTTCAATTTAGGATATAAGGATTATGACTTGTGATTTAAGATTTAAGATTTTGAGTTTCGAGTTTCTATTTTCAATTCTATGATTCAAGTTTTGCTATGTAGGGTTTAAGGTATGGTTTTAAGGTTAATGTTTTAAGGTTTGGGATTTTGAGGTTCAGATTCATGGTTTAGTTTTGTAGTTTGGGGTTTGAGGCTTATGGTATAGGTTAGGTTTTATGATTTAATGATTGAGGTTTAGGTTTTGGGTTATGGTTCCATATTTAAGGTTTAGCATTTAAAGTTTTAGGTTTAAGGCTTACTGTTTAAGATTTAGGTTTTAAGATATAGGTTTACATTTTAGGTTTGGGGTCTAGGGTTTAGAGTTTGTGATTTAGGTTTTATGGTTTCTATTTAGGATTTGGGGTTTAAGTTTTAGGTTTTGGGGTTTAGAGTTTGTGTTTTACTATTTACCATTTTACATTTGTAATAGGTTTTTGGTTTAGGTTTATGGTTTAAGGTTTAGCATTTTGGTCTAAAGGTTTAAGGTTTAGCTTTTACGGTTATGGGTATAAGGTTTTGCTGTTTAAGATTTAGGTTTTGAGATTCAAGGTTTAGGTTAGGGTTTAGGGTGTAAGATGTTAGATTTGAGGTTTAGGTTTTAGTGTTTGCATTAAAAGTTTCAAGATTGAGTTTAGGGTTTTGATTTTAAGGATTGAGTTTGAATTTTAGGTATAAGGTTTTCATTTTGTGGTTTATAGTTTATTTTTCAAGTTTACCATATACAACTTTGCATTTGTGATAGGTTTTTAGGTTTAAGGTTTACATTTTAGGGTTTAAGGATTACAAGTTAGCATTAGAGAATTGGGTTAAGGGTTAGAGGTTCGATGTTTATATTAAATTAGAACTCTTAAACTTTAAGTATTTAATTTTTAAAATCGAAAAAATTGAGGTAACAACTATGATATGTACCCTTTTGGTTTTGGGTTTAAGGATTAAGGTTTGGGTTTAAGATTTAGGTTTTAGGGTTTGTGGTTTATGGTTTAGGTTTAAGGTTTGGAGATTTAGGGTTCTTAGTTTATAATTTTCAAATTAGGGTTTAAGGTATAAGCTTATTGGTTAGAATATATGATTTGGGATTTATGGCTTTCTATTTGTGAATTAGGTTTTATTGTTTATGTTTTGGACTCTAGGGTTTTAGGTTTTGAGCTTAAGATTTAGCAGTTAAGGTTTTAGGGATTAGGGCATGTAATTCACGATTTAGGTATTGGGGTTAAGGTTTTAGCTTTAAGGATTGGTGTTTAAGGCTTAAGAATCGGGTTTAAGGTTTAGCATTTAGGGTTTGGGTTTTACGGGTTTCTGATTTGGGATTGAGTTTTATGGTTTATAGTTTAGGATAAGGTTTTATGTTTTAGGGTTTGGGGTTTTAGGTTTATGATTTAGAGTTTAAGATTTTTGTTTTGGGGATTAGGATAGAGGATAAGGTTTAGTGTTTAAGGATTAAGGTTTGGAGTTTAGCAATTATGGTCTAAGGTTTAAGGATTGTGTTTTAGCATTGGGCTATAGGGTTTAGGGCTTTAGGTTCAAGATTTAAGGTTTAGGAGTTTCAAGTTCGGAGTTTAGTGTTTAGCGCTTAGGATTTAGGGTTTATGGGTTTTAGATGTGGGGTTAGGGTGTATGGTTTATGATTTTTAGTTTAGTATAAGGTTTTCTATTTGGGGTTTAAGATTTACGATTTAGTGTTTAAGATTTATATTTTTGGGTTTAGGGTTTAAGGATTGAGGTTTTAGCTTTAGTGTTTAGGGTCTTGGGTCTTAGGATTATGATTTAGCGGTGGGCTATAAGGTTTAAGGCTTTGGTTCAAGATTTAGGGTTTAGGGCTTGAGGTTTAGGATTTAGAGTTTATTGTTTAGGATTTAAGATTTGCTATTTACGATTTTCTGTTTGGGGTATATGTTTCATGACTTGTGGTTTAAGATTTGAGGTTTGGAGTTTTTATTTTCAAGTCTACAATTCAAGTTTTGCTATTTGGGGTTTGTGGTATGGTTTTAAGGTTTACAATTTAGGGTTTTGGGTTTAGGGTTTAGGGGTTTGGGTTCATGGTTTAGTTTTGTTGTTTAGGGTTTAGGCTTGTGATTTAAGGTTTAGGGTTTTAGATTTGGGTTTCATATTTAGGGTTTAGCATTTTAAGTTTTGAGCTTAGGGCTTTTGATTTACAATATAGGATTTAGGTTTTTGAGGTTGGGTTTATGTTTCGCGTTTAAGGTTGAGGATTTAAAATTTGGGTTTATGTTTTATGATTTCTATATGGCTTTGGAGTTTAGGTTTTATTATTTACCATTTTGTGTTTATGATAGGGTTTAGGTTTAAGGCTTAAGGTTTCACGCTTGGGTGTAAGAGTTTAAGGTTTTGCTTTTGCGGTTAAGGGTATAAGGTTTTACTATTTAAGATTTAAGGTTTAGGTCAAGGTTTGGGATTTAAAATGCAGGATTAAGGGTTTGAGTTTTAATGTTTGCGTTTAGGGTTTCAAGATTAAGTTTAGGGTTTTGTTTGTGGGATTGAGCTTAGATTTGTAGTGTTAGGTTTAAGTCTTGTTGTTTAGGGTTTGCTTTTTGAGTTTACCATATACGATATCGTATTCGCAATAGGTTTTTAGGGTTAAGGTTTATGTTTTGGGTTTTTGTACGTTATAGTTACAAGTTTAAGGTTATCATTTAAAATTTGAGGTTTTATGTTCATTGTTTTAGTGTCTAGGTTTTTGGTTTTCAGGGTTTGAGTTTGGAGTTTAGCATTTTAGGTTTAGGATTTGGGTTTTAGGATTAAGGGTTTAGGATTTACTATTTGTGATATAAGATTTATGATTTAGTTTCGATGTTTGATGTTTGGGGCTCAGGTTTTCAGGTTTAGGGTTTAGTATTTCAAGTTCTAGTTTTAGATTTGGTTGTTAAGGTTTAGGGGTTGGGGTCTAAGCTTTGGGTTTAAGGTTTAAGGTTTGGAGCTTATGGTTTGGAGTTTAGTATTTAGGGTTTAGGATTTGGTTTTAAGGTTTGGCGTTTATAGGTTAGGGTTTCAAGTTTATGATTTAGGTTTGACGTTTATAGTTTAGGGCTTTAGGTAAGGATTAGGTTTTAAGGTTTAGGGTTTGGTGCTTAAGGTTTTGGTTCTAAGGATTATAATTTAGCATTAGAGAATAAGGTTAAGGGTTGGAGGTTTGGGGTTTGTATTAAATTAGAACTCTTAAAGTTTAAGTATTTGATTTTTAAAATTAGAAAATTCAAGTAGCAATTATGACATTTATCCCTTTGTGTTTAGGGTTTTGGTTTAGAGTTTAAGATTTATGTTTTGGAGTTTTCCGTTTGTGATTTATGTTTAAGGTTTGGAGATTTGGGGTTTTAGGTATTTAATTTTCAAATTAGGGTTTAAGGTATGGGCTTAGTGGTTAGAATTTGGGGTTTGGGTTTTATGACTTAGGATTTGGGATGTATGGGTTTCTGTTTGTAGATTAGGTTTTAGTGTTTACGCTTTAGGTTCTGGGATTTTGAGTTTCCAACTTAAGGTTCAGCAGTTAAGGTTTTCAGGATTAGGGGATACAATTTAGGATTCATATATTTTTTTTTAAGTAGCAAACCCAATATACCGAAGGGGATGCCAACCCAAATTTTATTAATATAAATATGAAGCACAAAAAGAGAGGAGGGCATAGACCTGACTTCTCAAATTACAATCACCTGTCACCTACAACAAAAAATAAACAAAGAAGTATTACTCCCCTTACAAAAAGGGATATACTTGCAGTAAAGGAAAACATAACTAGAAAAGGGAGACTCTCCTAATCAAAATCTAGTTGCAGTTACAATTTCGACTTTCGGTTTTGTTATCTAAGGCTTAAAGATTGGGGTTTGGGGTTTGGCGATTAGGGTTTGAGTTTTATGGGTTTTTGATTTAGGGTTAGGGTGTAGGGTTTATGGTTTAGGATAAGTTCATCTTCGCTACATTCTGTTCTATAATGGCTTTCAAATCTAGACCTTCATCCCATTATACCTTCACATATTCCATTTCCCCTTAATAGCCCTAAATTTTATAGACCAAACCCTAATCACCTAATTGCAGGGCTTACAACAAATTGAAGCATCTAACAATATCACTCTTAGTGATCTGAATTTCCCTACCTACCAAAATAGAACTATGCCTATCTCTTTTGCTCAAATCTAAGTTTTCATAAAACTTAAAAATCACTTCCCCATAAACTACAATATCTACTATGCACAACTCTTTGCACCTAATAATACAGAAGTTCATCCCAATAAAATCTGTCTGTAGTGAAATATTTGAAATAGAAAACACATTGTTCAATATAATCTAACTTCCTCTTCAAGGAAATAGATTTCGAAATTATCTTTTTCGTTGAGCCTTTGAACTTAGAACAAACAAATCTAATGTCCTATTCTTCCATCCGATCCTCTAGTTCATCATCCATCACATCCTCTATTTTCCTTTTCTTTACTTTCTGTTTCTTTTTCTTATCCTTTGCCTTTTCCCTTTCTAACATCTACAAACCCAATCAATTCATTAAATGACTCCAATACTACAGCCATAAGTTTTTCAACTTCAACTTAGGTAAATTTCTTTTTGGGTTTCTTTGATTCTTTTCCTTTCTTAGTTGGTGCTTTTGTTCCTTTGGTTTTGGTTTTAGGTGAGGTGTTAAGGGATTTAGTTTTCTTTAAATTAGAAGATTCATCGGCAAGTTGATAAGGATATTCTACTGTATTTTTTAGATCTTTCACCGATTTATTTTTGGAGATAATGTGAGAGGACTTTCTATTAGCCATGAAGAAGTAAGGGTTTTAAGAGATTGAAGAGATGTGAACGTGGGTGGAGAGTGAGTTAAACAAGGGAAGGAGATCCTTTGTAACTATTGAACGTAGGAGAGAAAAGGAGATTTGAAATAAATATGGAATGATGAGTGATTGCCATGCTTAAGAGAGATTGGTTAAGAAGTTGGTAGAATATTAAGGACGGTAATTGTAACTTTTTTTTTTTTTTTTGAAAAGGACGAATGCGAGGGAGAAATGAAAAAGCAAAATAGAAAAAGGATAAAATATATACACATGCAAAAAATAAAAAGATAACTCAAAAATTACATAAAAATATTTACAAAAGATTACATAGGATTGCTTATACCAAATTCATTCCTAATAAATTCAAACTTCATTTTATCGAGGGGTTTTGTAAATATGTCAGATAATTGATTTTCTCTGGAAACATATTTCATGTTTATATCCCCATTATTAGCATGATCTTTGATAAAATGATGTCTGACTCAATATGCTTAGAGCGAAAATGATGTATAGGATTTTTTGTTAAATTAATTGCCCTCATATTGTCACATTTGATGAGTAAATTTTCTAATTTTATCCCACTTGTTGTTTAATCGATAATATTTAAGCACAACAATTTCCAGATGTACATTTTCTATCAATTTTACATTATGCATAGTCTGCATCAAAACATCCTATTAATTCAAAATTATTATTTTTAGGGTACTAAACTCTAAGCTTACTTGTACAAGATATATATTTAAATATTTTTTTTATTGTAGCTAAATGTAATTCAATAGGTTTAGCCTGAAATCTAGCACATAAATAGACATTGAAAATAATATCAAGTTGAGAAGTAGTTAAATATAATAAAGAACCAATTAAGCTTTTGTAAAGCTTCTGACTTACCTTCTTACTTATCTCATTTAGTTCCAATCTTGTTTAAGATAACATGGGAGTTGCAGCTCCCTTTGTATTTTCATATCCTAACTTTTTGAAAATTTGTTTAGTATACTTTTCTTAATAAATAAAAATCCCATCCTTGGTTTGTTTTATTTAAAGCCTAAGAAAAAAGTTCAATTCTCCCATTAAGGACATTTTGAATTCAGCCTAGATCATCTTAAAGAAATCCTTGCAATACTATTCATTAGTAGTATAAAAAATAATATCATTTAGATAAATTTAAACATAAGAAAATCATCATCATAGTTCTTAATGAATAGAGTAGTATCAACTTATTCTCTTTTGAATTAATTCCTAATGAGAAATTCACTAAGTCTGTCATACCATGCATGAAAAGCTTGTTTTAACCCATAAAGTGCCTTTTTCAATTTATATACATAATCTTCCTTAAAAGGATCTTCAAACCTTGGGGGTTATTCAACAAAGACTTCTTCTTTTATATAACCATTTAAGAATGCACTTTTAACGTCCATTTGAAAAAAATTAAAAACTTTGTAATAAGCAAATGCTAAAAATAATCTCGTAGCTTCTAAATGTGAAACTGGTGCATATGTCTCATTGAAGTCTATTCCCTCTTCCTATGAATATCCTTTTGCAACAAGTTTAGCTTTATTTCTACTTATTTTCCCATGTTCATCTAATTGTTTTTAAATACCCATTTTGTGCCTATAATTATTTTGTTATGAGGTCTAAGAATATGAGACCATACCTGATTTCTCTGAAATTATGTGAACTCTTCTTGCATAGCATTTATCTAGTTAAATCAAACAAAGCTTCATCTACTATGCTTAGTTCAATTTAAGATACCAATCAAAATGGTTTTCAATATTTTTCAATCTTGCTTTAGTTTTAACTCAAGAATGTACGTCTCTAATAACCTGTTCTGCTAAATGATAGGATTTATATCTTCAAGTCCTTTAAGGTTTAGCACTTACTTGGGTAACTTTTGATGCATTCTGTGATTTAGCTTCTAATATATTCTTTGATGGAGCTTCCTCAATAGCTCTTGTTTTCTTAGTTTCATTCTTATGAGAAAAAGAAATCTTGCCTGAGTTGTCTAGTTCATCATCATATGATTCTTCAGTCTTTACTTCATCAATGAATATTACATTAATTAATTCCTCAATTGTTCGAGTAGCCTTGCTGTACACCTAAAATGCTTTGCTTCGTAAGGAATATCCTAAGAAGATCTCTTCATTTGCTCATTTTTTTGAATTTACTTAGATTCTACTTAAGCTTCTTAATGTAACATTTATAACAAAAAATACGAAAAATGAAATTGTAGGTTCTCTTCCTTTGTACATCTTATATGAAGTTTTCTTAGTTATAGGTCCTAAGTAGACTCCGTTGATCATATAACAAGATGATGAAATTGCTTTAGCCCAAAAGTACTATGCTATCCTACTTTCATTTAGTAGAGTTCTTATCATTTCTTTTATAGTTCTATTTTTACATTCCATAACCCTATTCTAATGTGGTGTATATGGAGTTGAGAAATTGTAAGTGATTCCTTAGTCTTTGCATAATTAGATGAAATCTTCATTCTTGAACTCTTTACCATGATCTGTATTAAGGTTTGGATTTACTTAAAGTGATAAATAAGGTTTAGTTCTATTAACTATAAGATTTGTTAAACGATTGAATAGGGTTTAGGGCTTGATTAACCAATACCCTAAGAAAATTATGTATGTAACTATTGTAACTACACTAAAAAAATAGTTTTTCTTTAAAAACTTTAATAAAAGAAATGGCAAAATATATATATGTAGGGAGTGATAAGAATAAAAAAATAATAATAAGAAGAAAAAAAAAGATGTAAAAGAGGGGCAATAAAAGATCAAAATTGCTGCAGTAATAAGTCTTATTTTACCATTTACTATAGGATAAATGAGACAAAATAAGTGGAGTATACCAAAATTCCCTACATTATAAAATAGTAATAATAATAAAAGTAAATAAGTAAAATGTAAAAGTAAGAGTAAAATAGTAAATAAAGGTAAATTGTATTTATGACATCATAACTCATGTCTTCTGCATGCAGGGCACAATCATTTCACATATTAAATATAAAATTGGTAATATTAGATAATTTGACTACACTGTAGTAGAAATAATCTAAGTATTTATTGATTAAGTAATGAAATTACAAAAATAACCTTAAATAGTAGGGAAAATTACAAAAAACTTAATAAATGTGAAAAGAAATGTCACATCAAGCAGAGCAATTAATTTAATAAGTTTAAAAAATTTAGGAGACAAAAGAATAATTTTTACAAAGTTGAATATTTTGTTAGAAAATTAATAAATACACTTTTTAGGTGTCAAAAATTCACAAAAAATTTTGACAAGTGTCATAAAATTATAAAAAAAAAATTACTAGAAAAGTGTAACAATATTAGGAAGTTACAATAAAAATCTCAAACCTTAACTCATAAGTTATTAATAAAAAATTAATTTTTCACAATATAGTAAGGTGTTTCGGTGCATAAATTCTAGGGAAGGCAATATCACTCCTTTCTCCTTGAACTTTTTACAGTAAGTACTCTTTAATTATAGTAATATATAAGTATTTTTCCAAAAATTATTTTGCATGTATGATATATTTAATAATTTTTTACAAGATTCTGCTTGATAATACTTAAAAACCTTATTTTCAAGAAAATTCTCAAATAAATAGCTACTAACCTCATAATGCTGCCATAAAATTTTTTATAACAAGTGGATTATAGATCAAGAGACTAAAATATTCAATCTTAGTGATACTATTAAGTGAGAATACTATACCAACTTAGATAGTAATTGCTTTTTGACTTCTAAGAATATGAGACAACTACATCTTAGGTAAGTTAGCCTGCTTCATTGCATTTATATCATTGTAATAAGGAACTATTAGTCATCATACTAGTTGCGATTGTAATTAGAATTGTTTGAGCACATGTTATGTGTGTGATTGAAAAGTTGTTTTTGGTAACTAAGTTTACCTACTTGATGTGCTTATGTTGTATTCAATTCTAATTGCTGAAATTTGTGTTATTTGTTTTATCACCAATATAAATTGGACATTAAGAATCCACCTAGCTTAAGAATCTGGACATGCATTATATACCTCTCATGCTTACATTTTGTCTTCACCAAATACTGACCATTCAGTGAGATCATATCTTCTTTTAACTGTACTGAACTATTGTTACTAGAGAAGAGGTCGTAATACAAGTAAAAGCTATCTAAGGATAGTCCAAAGTGGTTTAGGGAAGGATAAAGATCCATTGCATAAGCTTGGATTTAGTGTGAGAATATCTAATCATGGAAACTCCTTGAAACCTAAAGTATAGTAAACATAATTTCTCTAATCTCATGACAATTTGGATAATGTCATGTAAATAGCATATGTTTTGTTGCATTGTACTCTAAAGGATTGTTTTGTTCTTGTTTGCTTAAGTATAATGTAGGTTCATTGCTGCTTACTAAGCAATGGTTATGCTCACATCCTTATCGGCTTATTGTAGGTTCCAAAGACATACATGACACCATGCCTAAGGTTCCACTAGTAGGTTTTTAAGGAAAAAAAGCTAAGGAAAGGAATGTGAAATCTAAAAATTTCTTTGTAACAAAATTAGGTTATAACTTAAGCTTCATCATGTATTGTAATATAAATTTAAATTAAATTAATAAAATATTTATTCTTTAAGTATTGGTTGTATGGAAGCCTTGTATATTCCAACTGACATTGATAGTGATAGGCCTTAAGTTATCATAAGCAGTTACGATATATGGCAAGACTGTTGATACATTCTATAAAATGTAATAGTCTTCTAAATGGTATCAAAGCTAATACTTAAAGAGTAGAACAAAGATAAGTGTGGCAATTGTGATTAAAGTTATAGAACACATATATAAAGATAATAATAACAATAAATAAGTAAGATAAAAAGGATGGAAAGAAGGAAATAATGATGCTAATTTTTCTTTTTGTAGTATAAACAATCTTAGGGGATTTTTATGAGTTATAGGGACGAAGGCATTTCCTTATTGAAGAGTGGATGGAGTTTCATCACATTGGAAAAATGAATCCCATTGACTATTGTCTCTGACTTCAATAGTTGGTCTACCTTTTAGTAGATGAGGAGGTTTTCTTTACTCCAAATTGAATCATAGATAAATGATGGAGTACTTTGAAGAACCCATTGATGAATATACTACCATTAATGCGTTTGAATAGTTTTACCTATGGTATACTAGGTTCCAATAAGTAGTGATCCCTATAATTCACTTCATAGCCTGATTGGATCTAAACAAAACCTATCCACTAAATACTGACACCATTTTATAAAGATTTGGGTCGGAACCTTGAGAAGTGCCTCTAGGGGTCATCAATTCGTTTCTCTTACATGATGGATTCATATATGTGGTTACAATCTCAAAACATAATGAGAATGAGGAAGAGCCGATAGAACCAAATGACCAAAATGAAGGGGATAATAAAACTTGCCTAGGTTAGAGGAACTAGTTGAAGGTACTAAAGGAAATGTCTCTCCTATAGTAGCTACTCTATTGCAAGTCTTACCCCTTCTACAATTTGATGGGCACTCTATCCATGGAAATGGACATTACCATTCGCTAATTGTGGATTATGAGAATTTGCCTTATCGAGAAACTTTGGAAATTGGTATTCTCTGAGACTTACATAATATGAAGACTAATGAACATGATTCCCCTAGTGATGAAGACTTTGCCTCACCTTTTGACCTAACCAATGATGCTTGATATGTTAAGAATGAATGTTTAATACTTTTGTCTAATATTAAGTGGAACTATGTTATGTGTTGTTTTGTCGTATGATATGTTACTTAAGTGAAGTTTTAGTATTTAAATGAAGTGTTAGTATTAGTTTCTAAGTGAAGTGATAGTAAGAAGGTTGTATATAACTTGTAAAAGTAAGTTTAAATAAAGTCAAAGTGAAGTTAACTAAGTACTCCTTTTTCTTATTATGTGCATATTTAACTTATTATTAGTTACAAGAATACTAAACTAGAAAGGATGTTACTAGAGAATCCACCGCAAGATAATCCCCCTGAGATTGGGGAGCAACATATACCACAAACAGTAGATAATTCACCCCTTAACTAGGTTTTGGTTGTTATACAAATCATGCTTCAGCATCAGGGTACTGTATTACATCATTTGGTGATAGGAAGACAACAAGGAAATCCTCCTATGGAAGAACAACCAAATGATATTAACAAATTACCAAATTTCATCTGAATTAGTAAATACTTTGATGGAAGTATAAGCAACCTAACTAACGTAGATGACTGGCTTGTGAAAATTGAACGATGTTTTCAAGCTTTTAGAGTTCTTGAGCATCGAAAAATAGCTTATGGAACTTTCATGCTCCAATTAAGGGTAAGGACTTGCTGGGATTCTAAGGTTCATCAACTAGAAGGAGAAATCAAGTGAAATAGGTTCAAAGAAGAGTTTTGAAGAGAGTTCTTTTCTAGAAGTGCAAAGAAGAAAACGATGAAGGAGTTGTTTAACTTAAAAAAGGGAAATATGATTGTAACCTGGTATGAAAACGAAATGAATAGGCTACTCTAATATACCCTAGAATCTACTCGGGATATAGATTATTTGAAGAAGACCTTGCTCATTCAAGGATTCAACCCTAACATATAGTGCAAACTTAAAGATTATGATCTTCTGACTTATGATGCGATGATTGATAAGGTAGGACAATTGGAAGCTAACCAACTACGATTACGTACTCAGTAGAATTAGAAGAGGAGTTAAGGAAGTTATCCTTACGGTAGGTTTGGAAGAAATAAGAAGGTACTGGGGAAACCTTCGACTACTAAAAACCTTACTTCAGGAAGTAACGCTGCCTTAAGGTGTTTGAAATGCGGGAGTAATTTTGTCGAGCTGATGTAAGCAGCTATAAGCTAAATGTTGTATTTGCAGTAATAAGCAACATAGAGCTCGAAACTATTTAAAGCATAGGCATAAGACTTATGGAAAAATGAGACATTTAACCTAAACTTGTAAGTTAGGGAGAGATGGATGTGTTGCCAACTTAGAAAGGAATATGACTATAGCTTAAGTATCTACCATAGAAGAGGAAAGAACTATGGAGGACCATCCTGAATGGATAGAGGGCATTGAGGAAGGAAGTGATCCGAATTGAATGGACCTCATGGATGAGGAAGATCTTAATGAAATGATTTCTAGTGAGTTTAAATAGGAGTATTAGGAAAAATAAATATAACGATAGAATAAATATGTATCTATGATAAGTGAATGTACTAAAGCATTGCATAAATAAATGAAATATGTAGGTATTGTTTAAATTGAAGGTTTTCCAGCATATGTTTTATTTGATACAGGTGCCTCTCACTCATTTATATGACATGAGTTTCAACAAAAAAGTAAAATTAGAATCAAAGAAGAAAAATTGTATATAGTATTGGAACTCCTACAGGGACAAAAGTTGCAACCTAAGAATATGTACCCCATAGGAAAATAGAAATTCAAAAGTATGAATTCTCGATTAACCTTATTGTAATTCCCTTAAAGGGGTATGATGCCATATTAGGAATCAATTGGCTCACTAAGTATTAGGCTAATATTGATTGTAAATCAAAAAGTTTTTCCTTTTAAGGACAATGCTATCATATTCCAAGGTAACCATAAGAACAACTTATCCTCCTTAATAGCCATTGAAGTTCAAGATTTAAAATTAAGTTGGGGCATATGTTGGGTTGTTTCTATGGAAACAGAAAAGAAGGTCATAAAGCTTGAGGAAATACTTGTGGTATGTGAATTTCCTTATGTTTTTCCTAAGGAGTTACTGAGACTTACTCTACCATAGGAAATTGATTTCACCATTGATTTTTCAATCGATATGAAACCTATATCAAAGGGACCGTACCAAATGGGACCTATGGAATTACAAGAATTGAAAAAGCAATTGCAGGAATTGCTGGATATGGGATTCATTTGACCAAGTGTGCCACCATAGGGTACTCTAATATTGCTTGTCAAGAAAAAGGATGAGAATCTTAGGTTGTGTATTGATTAATAGGAGCTTAAAAAGGTGGTTGTCAAGCATAAGTATTTATTACCTCGAATCGATGACTTTTTCAATCAATTACAAGGTGCAACGATGTTCTCTCAAATTGATTTAAGGTCAGGGTATCATCAACTACGAATTAAGCCTAAGGACATACCAAAAACTACTTTCTAAACTCGATGTAGACATTATGAGTTCATCGTTATGCCCTTCGGGTTAACCAATGCTCTTGTAACCTTCATAGATTTAATGAACAGAATATACCATCTATACTTGGATAAGTTTGTTGTTGTATTCATTGATGATATACTGATGTACTCTAAAGATAAGGAATCTCATGTAGAACATTTAAGAGTAGTTCTATAGAAATTATGAGAGCACTAATTATACAAGAAATTTTCAAAATGTGAGTTTTGGCTGGATAAAGTTTTGTTCTTAAGACATATTATCTCAAGAGGAGGAATTTCAGTGGTGCTCGAGAAGGTCAAAACTATAGTGGATTGGAAGAGGCTGGAGATGGTAATGGATTGGGGTGTGTACTTATGTAAGAAGGTAAGGTTGTAGAATATACCTCCAAATAGTTAAAACATTAATGAACAAAACTACCCTACCTATGATTTAGAGCTGGCAATCATAGTTTTTGCTTTAAAAATTTGAAGACTTTACCTATACGGGAAACATCGTGATGTATATTCCAATCATAAGAGCTTGAAGTACATTTTCTCCTAAAAAGAACTTAATCTAACACAAAGGAGGTAAATGGATTAGGGTATGTACTTATGCAAGAAGGTAAGGTTATAGCATATGCCTCCAGACAGTTAAAACATTGTGATGCTTCCCTTAATGGATGGGGGTGTGTACTTATGTAAGAAGGTAAGATTGTAGCATATGTCTCCAGACAATTAAAATGTCAATGAACGAAACTACTTTACCCATGATTTAGATTTGGCACTCATAGTTTTTGCTTTAAAAATTTGAAGACATTACCTGTACAAGAAACATTATGATGTATATTCCAATCATAAGAGCTTAAAGTACATTTTCTCCCAAAAAGAACTTAATCTAAGGCAAAGGAGGTGGATGGAATTAATCAAGGATTACGACTTGCCCATTCATTACCATCTAGGCAATGCTAATGCGATAGCGGATGCGTTGAGTTGAAAGAATCATAGACAAGTAACTATGATGTTCACCTACCAAAAAGAGTTGATCAAATAATTTGAGAAATTGAGGATAAAGTTTGTTGATTCTAGTTTAAATGCTCAATTGCTAACCATGAAAGTTCAACCGACTATCTTAGATGAGATAAAGGAGAAATAATGGAAAGATAGAAATGCTAAGAGGTATGGGAGAAAATTAGACAAGGTGTTAAATGAGAGTTCCATGTGGATGATTCTGGGATTTTAATATATCAACAAAGAATATACATTCTTGATGATCAAGAGTTGAAAATAAAGATCTTAAAAGAAGCACACTACTCAAGATATACCATACATCCCGAACCTACTAATATGTACCAAGACCTTAAGTCTATTTTTTGGTGGCCTAGTATGCAAATAGAAGTTGTGAACTATATGGCCACTTACTCTACCTATCGGTAAGTGAAAGTAAAACACGAAAGACCAAGCGAACTTTTGCAACCATTACATATCTCATAGTGGAAATGGCATCCCATCACCATGGATTTCATTTCAGCACTTCCTCAAAATAAATCAAGATATGATTCTATATGGGTGGTCATGGATTGACTCATTAAAAGTGCTCACTTCTAACCTATCCAAGCAAGATATTCGTTTGCTAGGTTAGCTCAAATATACATATGAGAAATAGTTTGATTACATAGGATACCCATCAATATTGTGTCTAATTGTGACTCTAGATTTACATCTTGATTTTGGAAAAGTTTGCATGAATCCTTAGGGATACAATTGAATTTTAGTTTTGCATACCACCCTTGGTCGGATGGGCAATTAGAAAGAACAATTTAGGTGCTAGAAGATATGCTACAATCTTGTACTTTGTAGATGCTAGGAAAATGGAATTCTCATTTACCTTTGGTGGAATTTGCATATAATAACAATTATCAAGCCACGATCCAAATGGTACCATATAAATCCTTATATGGATGGAGGTATAGATCCCCATTATATTAGGAAAAGGGGGAGTAAGTGATCATTGGGTTGGAGATGATACAACAAATGAATGAAAAAGTGAATATCATTTGGCAAAAGATAAAGGAAGTACAAGATAGGTACCGGAGTTGGGCTGATCTTAAAAGGAAATGTTTAGAATTCAAAATTGCAAATCATGTATACGTAAAGATCACTCCATTTAAGGGATTGCATCAATTTAGGATTAAAGGCAAACTTATTCTATGATATATTATACCATTCGAAATCTTAGAATGTACAAGCAACGTAGCATATAGACTAGTGCTTCCTCCCAATCTCTCTAATTATCATTATGTGCTCCATGTCTCGATGCTTTGTAAGTATGTTAAAGATCTAAACAAAAAGGTGGAATTGGAACAATTTGAGTTAAAAGATAATTACACCTATGAGGAAAAGCAAATCAAGATTTTAGAGTCTCTTACTTAAAAATTAAGGAATAGAGTTCTGAAATACGTCAAGGTGCAATGAAGAAAGGATAATAGTGAAACTGTAACTTGGGACTTAAGGCAGCTATGGAAGAGAAATATCCCTAGCTATTTAACTAAAGGTTAGTACTCTTTCTCTTTAGGGTTGTTTTCAATAAAAGTTAGGATGTAAGTATTTTAACATTAAGGCCTTGAGGACAGGACCTATTATAAGGGGGTGGAATGTTAGGGTTTGTATTTACTTAAAGTGATAAATAAGTTTTAGTTATATTAACTATAAGATTCGTTAAACAGTTGAATAGGATTTAGGACTTGGTTGACCAAAACCCTAGGAAAATTATGTATGTAACTATTGCAAATACACTAAAAAAATAGTTTTTCTTTAAAAACTTTAATCAAAGAAATGATAATATATATATGTACGTAGTGATAAGAATAAAAGTAATAAGAATAAAACAAGAAAAAAAAAAGATGCAAAAGTGAGGTAGTAAAAGATTAAAATTATTATAGTAATAAGTCTTATTTTACTCTTTCTTATAGGATAAAGGAGACAAAATAAGAGCAAAAGACCAAAATTCCTTACATAATAAAATAATAATAATAAAAGAAAAAGGTAAAAAAGTAAATAAGTAAAATGTGAAAGTAAGAGTAAAATAGCAAATGAAGATAAATTGTATTTATGACGTCATAACTCATATCTTTTGTGTATAGGGCATAATCATTTCACATATTAAATATAAAATTAGTAATATCAGATGATTTGACCATATTATAGCAAAAATAATTTAAGTATTTATTGATTAAGTAGTGAAATTACCAAAATAACCTTAAATAATAGGGAAAATTACACAAAATTAATCAAGATGCAAAGAAATATCACACCAAGCACAACAACTTATTTAATAAGTCTGAAAAATTTAGGAGACAAAAGGAATAATTTTTATAAAGTTGGATATTTTGTCAGAAAATTAATAAATACACTTTTTAGGTATAAAAAATTCACAAAAAAATTTGAAAATTGTCATAAAATTATAAAAAAATTACTAGAAAAGTATAATAATATTAGGAAGCTTCAATAAAAATCTTAGACCTTAACTCATAACTTATTAATAAAAAATTAATTTTTCACAATACATGATTTCCAATAAATACTGCCTCTTAGCTTGTAAAATTCATACACACTCACTCCTAGCTCCAAAAATTATCTAACTTGAACTAGAGCATCCTCGCTTCCCCCTATAGGTTTTTGACAAGGTTAGGCTAGTGGTGGTAGCTGTTGCATGGTGGTTTTGGCTGTAATAAGTCGTTTCAGTGTGTGAATTCTAGAGAAGGCAATAGCTCATTTATCCTTGAAATTTTTACAATAAGTACTCTTTAATTATAGTAATATATGGGTATTTTTCCAAAAATTATTTTGCATGTATGATGTATTTAGTAATTTTTGCAAGATTCTACTCAATAATGCCTAAAAACTTGATTTTCAAGAAAATCCTCAAATAAATAACTACTGACCTTATAATGCTACGATGAATTTTTCTATGCTATAACATATTATTTATGACCATTTTATGCTAAAAGTACCATTTTCCCAAGTACTCTCTATTTATCCTTACTTTATGAATCATTCTTTTCAAGAAAATGACCCAAAAGTAGGTTATTTATAAAATTTCTAGAGTAATAAACAAATGATATATATAACTTAAAACACTAAGTATGAATATTTAATGACTATTTTTAACTTTATTCAATTAATATATCATCATCCTTATCTATGTCCTTAATTATATCTCTTTTTCGATAAACCAGGGTTAGGCCTTAAAAACTATCCATTTAACCTTTATATTCTACATTTTCATTATATTTCAATAAGCTAAAATTGACTTTCCAAATTAAAATATCGTTATAACAAGTGGGTTACAGATCAAGAGACTGAAATATTTAATCTCAGCGATACTATTAAGTGGGAGTATCATACTAACCTAGATAGTAAATTACTTTTTGACTTTCAAGTATATGAGACAACCACATCTTAGGTAAGTTGGCCTACTTCACCATAATTATGTCATTGTAACAAAGAACTATTAATCATTATATTGTTTATGATTGTAATTAGAATTGTTTATACACATGAAATGTGTGTGATTGAAAATTTGCTTTTGGTAATTGAGTTTATCTACTTGCTGTACTTATCTTGTATTTAATTCTAATTGTTGTAATTTGTGTTATTTGTTTGATCACCAATATAAATTGGACACTAATAATCCACCTGACTTAAGAATCTAGACATACATTGCATATCTCTCATGTCTACATTTTGTCCCCACCAAATATTGACCACTCGGTGAGATTATATCTTCTATTAATCGTACTGAACTATTTTGATTGGATAGGAGGTCACAGTACAGGTAAAAGCTATCCAGTAATAGTATGGTTTACAGAGGGTCAAAGATTCATTGCACAAGCTTGGATTTAGTGTGAGAACTTTTTATTATAGAAACTCCTTGAAACTTATATTAGAGTAGGTATAATTTCTCTAATCTTATGACGATTTGAATAATATCATGTGGATGGCATATGTTTTGTTGCATTGTACTCTAAAGGATTGTTTTGTTCTTGTTTGCTTAAGTATAATACAAGTTCCTCACTGCTTATTGAGTCATAGTTTTGCTCACGTCCTTATAGGCTTATTGCAGGTTCCAGAGACATACCTGACACCATGCTTAAGGTTCCGTTAGTAGGTTTTTAAGACAAAAAGCTTAGGGAAGGAATGTGAAATCCAAAATTTTTCTTTGTTACAAAATTGGGTTTTAACTTAAGCTTCATCTTGTATTATAAGATAACTTTAAATTAAATTAATAAAATGTTTATTATTTAAGTATTGGTTGTATGGAAGCCTTATATATCCTATATGACTATCATATTGATAGGCTTTAAGTTATCATAAGCAATTGTGATACACAAGACTATGATACATTCTACAAAGTGTAACAATCTACTCTAAGATTGAAGTGGCATAGCCTTTTTCATTTTAAACTTATCTTGCAAACTTCTCAAAGGCATTAAAAGCATAACTTTTGTTTTTCAAGAATAAAACCCAACAATATTGAGAATAATCATCAACAATTACCATGCCATATTTATTGCCTCCTAAACTCAATGTTTGAGTGGGTTCAAATAAATCTATATGAAGTAATTCTAAAGGTCTTTTGGTTGTGATTTCTCTTATTTATTTATGTATTGTTGATGTAAACTTATTCTTAAGACAACTTATGCAATGTACATCCTCTTTTATGCTTATCTTAGGCAACCCATAAATTAAATTATTTTTCGATAGGTTTTCCAATTGATTGAATGTACATGACTTAGCTTCTTATGCCATAGAAATGCATTATCCAATATATCAAGAAAGCATTTTTCAATCTTTACCTTAGCTGGTTCATCTAAGTATATGTTCTTTTTCTTAAATCCTTCAAATAATTTTAAGTCTTTTTAATCAAACACTTCTACTTTATTCCAATCAAATGTCATCTTCTAAGCTTTGTCATATAGTTGACTTATGCTTGGGAGATTATATTTAAGTCCTTTTACTTGAGAGACATTTTCAATGGCATATAGAGGAGTCCCCATGTTACCAGTAGCAATTGTAAACCCTACTTTTAATGAGTTTACAATTCGACTAAGAGTACTTCCTGAACGTTCTTAAGGATCAACTAAATTAAGAATACAAGTTTAAATTTAAGAACAAATTTAACTTTTCAATTCAAAAGTCTATTATCGATAAAACTCGAACATGAAAAACTGCGAACTCTAAAGTCACCCAAGACCTTAAACCCTAAAACAATTAAAGACTTGTAACCTTAAGCGAGTAATTGATAATTTAATTTGAATAATTTCATTCAATTTTAGAAAATTTCACGATTTTATAAGAATTAAATTATAATTTACATAACAATTTAAGAAGCAAATTTAAAAGAATTTCCTACAAGACAATTTCCTTATCTTTATGCTTAAGCCTTATACATGTAAATAAGTAAACCAACTAATCATCCTAAATGACTTATCAATTGAGAGTTAGAATCATTTATCAATTGATAAATTATCAAAAACTAGTGATAAAACACTTTCCTTATCATATCTTAACTTATACTACATATGGACAAGATATCATAAGATTTCATGTGTTTAACTTCAATAAAGAAGACAAGATAATTCTATGCCTAAAAGGAGGCCTATATGGCCTATTCTTACTAGGCTAGAAAGGGAGGCCATGCCTTATCTTTCATCTATCAATCACTTTGTCTTGCACTCTACTATTCATCTCTTAATGCTTATATCATCTAGTCTTGTCAAATGTTGGCTTTTATGCATATTAGAAGACAACAAAATCAAGCTTCTTAAACACACTTCTTTCCCTCATACAACCGGCCACACTCTTGCTCATATCTTTTACTTTCACTTTCATTTTTACTTCCATTTCCCTTACTTTAAAATCAACCCAAAAGAGGAAACACAAAAAACCCTACAAAAATCCACATTACTGCCACTTGTAGCTCCAATCTTCATTGCATAAAAGCTTTACTTTGTGTATTTCATTTGTCAACCTTTAAAGCCACTTTTAGGATCCTTAGGACACCCTCTAAACCCCACTTCAAAGGACCAAAACTCAAGATTCCAAAAAGGTGGCAAGAAGGAGAAAGTAAGATAAGAAGCTTAAGTAGAAACTTAGTGCACAACTACTATGCTTTTGCTTTGTGGACGAGTAAGTGTTTTTTTGTGTTAGTAGTTTAGTATTTTGTGTTAGGAGACCATGTCTTCTTGAGGTTATTAGTATGATCATAAGTTGATGAAATAACTAAGACCACCCTAAAAACCAAACTCATGAAACCCTTACATGAAAGTTGACTTATGAGCATGTAAGGTTAGTATTATGTAGAGATACTTGTTTAACACTTAGCATGAAAGATTTTAAATTGAGAAAATCATGAAATGAGAATTTGAATGAAGAGAAAGCATGTTGGACGTAAGGAGTTGTGTGTCATTTGGATGTTTCTTTCACTTTTATTAAGTTAAACATGCTCAAATTTAGACTTAGGTAAAGGAAAATCCATTACATGAAGCTTTTATGAGAAAACTAACTTTGTAAGACATGAACTATGATATAGAAGTTGTAATAAGTATGAGATCTACTATTTTCATGTAAAGTGTGAGTTAAGCAATTATCTCATGAAAGAGAAGTTAAGTTAAGATTTGAATATAAGTAACCTAGGTTCGTAATCTAATACTTAAACTTAAAGAAATGATGAAATAAGTTGAAAAACCAAGCGAGAGACCTTAAGATTCACCACAACCAGACCTAAAAGCTTGTTGAAAGACACTTAAAAATATGATAAAAGTAAGTAAATAAAGTAAAAAGATCAACTAAGGCAAGTATGATAAGTGTATAAAGCCTAAAACTTAAAACCAAGCTTAAAACTTCCAAAACGGGCCTCAAACTCCAAGTTAAACCCTCATTAAATTTTTTACTAGCAACTTACCCCAACAACAAAAGTTGTTTTAAGACTCTTAAGAAGCCTACGAAACACACCTTATGCCTAAGAAAGTGACTATTCTTGATTTGGATAAAAAACAACCCCATTTGACAGCTTAAGCTCACTTAAAAGCTGAAAAAGTTGTTGTTAGCCTTGGGAATGTAAATCAAAGTTGGAAATCTAACTTTAAGGAGTATTTTAAGCCTAAAATGAGATCTTAAGCCTAAGCCTAAGGAACTTCTCAAATTACCAAAAAGCCCAATAACCAAACAAAGCCTAAAAGCACTCCAAATCATGAGGATCGCCACTATTCTGACCTATAAACAGATTTGTGTGCTTCATTTGGAAAATCTAACCTCACTACGTTAAAGTACACTTGAAAACGATGAAGATGACTATAAGATCATAAAAAATCATATTTAAAATGAGAAAGTTATACGCGATTGAACTTTTAAGTAAAATCGGGAAAAAATATGAAACCAAGTCAAAAGTATAAGTTAAAGGGTTGTAGCTTAGTTTTCCAAATTCTATTTTGAATCCTTATAGTATTATATTTGCAATGTCTAGGGGACGTAGCTTTTGGAGAAGACTTGCCCTTGGATTATTTTGATTAATTCGCATGGTTAAGTAAGTGAATTCTTGATGATTCCTTACTTGATTTTGATTGTAGAATAGATACACTTAAACTTATATATGGAATTAAGATGCTTATAGGACATGGGAAATACATGTGTGTGAATTTATGATTGAATACGATGGCTTGATAATTAGATAATAATGGGAATTGTTTTTGATGACATATATATGTAATTGTATGGAATGAAATTGTCTGATCACCATGAAAACAAGCTTAAACACTTATACAATTAAGAAAATTCAATGAATCATGCATTCCCCATAATTGTATCGGATGACATTGATTGCCACTTCACACAAAAGATGGAAATGGACTTACAGGAGGAGGGTCTCTTATAAGATTAGGTACTAGCTACACCATTATTTTATTGAGTCTCTGTCCTAAGTTGACAGGCTTATTAGGCACCGAAAGATGCTAATCATTGACGAAAGGTCGTGTCTTGTGGTTTTTGTTTAGGGCATGTGTTTGTAGATTGTGAAGGCTACTATACTGCTAGACTTGGGATTTTGAAAATAATTTGTTGCTTGGAATAAAAGTATATTATATACATTATATATATATATATATATATATATGGTTTTGTTTTAACTTAAGCACAATAGTGTGATCGATATAAAATCCAAGTGCTAGGACCTAGATTTTTGTTTTTATCGATTAATTATCTCTAATCCCGACTATAGGAGGTGTAATTCTGAGTTGTATGCAATTCCTAGGCCACTGTATGTATTGTTTATCATACTAATTGATCATACATTCATATGTTTGTGCATTAAATAAACTTTTGTCATACGGTATTGACGAAGGGATTTATCTCAGTAAACATAAGTTTACACCCTGATAGATTTTTGTTGATGCAGACCATCTCTTCGTTCATCAAGGCGGAGGAATGCTCGAAGTGAGTCTCGTTTGGTGATGAGATGGAGCGTTCAGGGAGCGGAGAGGAGGTTTTTTGTAATAGACTTTTCTAAATAATCATTTATCTTTATTTCTCAATTTATTTTATAGATAGAAGTTTCTAATGTAGATTCTATACGAATTGCATTCGTTTGTAATATTCTTTTGGTGTGGAATTCAGAAGTAAATTTTAGTTAAATTGCTCGATATTACTTATTTATAGGCTTAAAGGTAACGTATAGTAAAGGAGCTTTATGTGTTGTATGAAAAGCCTATGATCAATAATGGGTTGATTGTAGATCTTGCTGCGGTCTACAACAATCTACCATAACAACGATACTATTGGGTCGTGATAGCAAGAATCTATTCTTTACCATTATCTCCAAATTTGACAAACCCTCCTTCCTTCCATTTGATGTTTGTAAAGAGTAAGGCATCTCTTGTCGTGTGACAAGCATATCTATTATCTAAATACCATGTTCCTTTGAGTTTAACTTCATGTTCCTATAATCACACAGAAACTGATTAATTACTCTTGGGAACCCACACAAGTTTGGGTCTATGAAATTCAAGCTTGTTGTTTTTAATTTTTTTTACTTGATAGTTACTAAGCTTGTGATTTTTGAAGTAATAATATTTTTCAATATGTCCTAATCTATTACAAAAGAAACATCCATATGACTTGTTGTACTTGTTTGTTACCTACTTATGCCTTTTGGTTTGAATATCTCCTATCATACCTTTTGAAGGAACCTTTAATAGGTCCTTTAACCATTCTGTTTCGGATCATATGATTTTGCTATATTCTCTCATATTCAAATTTTTTAATTAATTGTTTATGGCTTCCTTTCTTTTAATGAATATTATCATTTTATTTGATTTTGGTCTATCCATATTCAAATCCTAATCTTATCTTGGTTCAATCTATTCATTGTGAAGCAATAAGCATTTATAATTTCACAAAATTTGTTGAATGTTAATTCAATTAAATTAGATAAATCATCAAATCTTGAATTCAAATTACTTATTTCTTCCTTTAATTTTCATTTTCTTTTTCTAAACTTTCATTATCAGTCAGGACATTCTCATTATCTATCTCTAGAGCTTCTTTGTTTGTTTTTAGTATATCTACTTCTTTCTTTTAGTGTTCATTTTCTTGAATTGGTTGATCCCTTTCTTGTTTTAGATCTTCTATTTCTTTATTAGTCTTAGTTAATTTTAGATCGGCCTTTTCTAAGGCTTTTGATAGCTTCTTTATTTATTTACATACACTTTTTGACATATTATCTTCGAAATTAGAACTTAACACAGATGGTGCCATCAGTTAGAAGTTGGCTTCTTCTTCATTGTTTGATTTATCTCTTGATTCATTATCTGATTCTCCAACTTCTTTATTAGAACTAGGCATTCATCTTTGACTAGGCTTTTTATACTCGTAATACACTATATCTTTCGCTTCCTTCTTATCCTTCTTCAAGTCTTTTTTTTTAAAGCTTCTACTCACATCGTGTTTATTAGTAAATGAATATTTATAGATCCTTTTCTTACTTGTCTTTTGATCATCTTGTTTAGTTTCCTTGCAATGAATGTGACATCATCTTCATAATTACTTTCACTTTCCGATTTTGAATTAGAGTCCATCTTTTGAGCTTTGAATGCTATCCCCTTTTTCTTTGTATCTTCTAATACAGCTTCTATTTTAAGGAAGTCTACTTCATATGCCATCAGCTTGCTCCTTAATTAGCTAAGTGTTAATCTTTTCATATCATAAGTTTATTTAATAGTTGTTTTCTTTGCATTCCATGCCCTTGAAAGTACTCTTAAGATCTTTGTATTGGATCTAAATCATCAATTTTCTTTCTAAGGGATGAAAGCTCATTTGTAATGCTAGTAAACTTGCTAAATGACTCCTTTATTTCTTTTCTAGGTAGAATATGGAATGTCTCATATTGTTGCATTGGAGAATTGATCTTCATCTCTTTAATAATGTCCATGCCTTCATATGTCCATGCTAATGTGTCCTATATATCCCTAGCTGATATGTAAGATGAAATCCAATAGATTTTAGATTGAGTAATTGCAGATAAAAGAAGTTTTATGGCTTTGGAATTCAGCTCTACTTTTGTAATATCACTTTTTGTAGTAATAATATCAAGAAGTGTCACGTCTCCTTTTTCAATGATTCAACAAACTTGATAATCAAACACCTTAACATAAGTCTCCATTCCAAATTTCCAATAAGAGAAATTAGTGCCATAAAAAAATGGTGCTTTTCCAAGTTGTACGGTAAATCTATTGCTTTCACTACCTTCAGCCATGACCTTTGAACTCTAATGATACTAAAGTTAAGCTCTTACACCAAATGTAGGTCCCAATTAAGTAACCAAGCGTCGCTTAGAGGGAGGTGTTGGTTGAATTGGTTGTTTTTAAAAACTAAAACAAAATCATTTTAAAAGAAAACTTTTCCCCTTGGCCACTTAAATGATCAACTAGAAGATAAACGGATAAACAATGTAAATAAAATGTACGAAAATAAAGAGATGAGGGGTAGAAAATTAAGTAAATGAATTCTAGTACTTCGACCTTGTCCTTACTGTACTCCTTTAGCTTTACTGTCAAGGACCTAGTTCACATTACTGAAGTCATTCCACTATTTACTTATTCTTCAAAGAATATTACTCCTCCTAAAATGCCTAGAGAGTCATCGACTGTGGGCTTCCTTGATAGGTAATTCTTGTAGAGAATAGGTTGGTATGCATAATTTTCTCCCTCGAAACAAGTACCCACCCTCTACATGGTATTCGTCCATTGTCCTTCCATTGACACATTGTGTAAATATGGGTCAAAAGTGTAGATACCCGAAGTATTGCTCCTTAATGTTAGTAAACCTAAACAATCTGGTTTGCAGCTTAATCTGGAGTGCATGCCTCTTCAAAAAAGCATCTGCAACTACATTGCTCTTCCCTTGTTTGTATTTCATTACAAAGTTGAACCCTTTAAGGAATTCAACCCACTTCGCCTACTACTTCAAAAATTTTGTCTAACTTTGGAGATACCTTAAAGACTCGTAGTCAGTGTAGATGACGAATTGTCTCGGCAATATGTAATGCTGCCATACTTACAATGCTCAGATTAGTACTAAGAGCTCTTTGTTATATACGGAGTAGTTTATTTGAGGTCCCCTGAGCTTCTCACTGTAGTAGGCAATTGGTTGGCCTTTCTGCATTAGGACAGCGCTTATCCCAATGCCTGACACATTACACTCCAACTCAAATACTTTTTCGAAGTCATATAGAACTAACATAGAGGCGAAGGTCAATCTTTCCTTCACCTCGACAAAACTCCCCTCTTTCTTTTCTCCCCATCAAAAGTCGATATTCTTCTTTGTCAGCTAAGTAAGGGGTGTGGTGAGGGTGCTAAAATTTCTGATGAATCTTTTATTGAAAGAAGCCGATCCATGGAAACTTCTCACTTCAGTATAGGTAATAGGGATCGGCTACTCGATGATTGCTTAGATCTTCTCGTCGTCTGCTTGGAGGCCTCCTCTACTTACTACATAACCTAAGAATACCACTTCTTCCTGGCAAAAGCAACATTTCTTAAGGTTGTTGATAACTCTGATTCTAAACATATTTCATATGGTGATTTTATAGCATTTCCCTTACATTTTTGGTTTTCTTTAAAGAAAATGATACTTAATTGAGTAAAATGTTGATTTCAAGGTTTGAACGCGTTCTAGGCTCAAAAACGAAGAAAACGAATCAAGTTTCACTCAATTCCGAGTTCAAACGAAGAAGTTATGAAGTTTTGAAGTTGTACAGAAATTTTACCTTAGTGCAGAAAGTTACACGACCTGGGGACACGGCCATGTCCCAAGCCGTGTCTGGTGACGAAAATAGAATCCCAATCCAACCGAAGGGTCTTGCCAAGGCCAGCAGAAGACTAACTTTGGCTCACCTGGATTTCAAAGACCATTTCCACCTCCTCTCCCTCAAGAAAAGAAGTCCAGTGTGGAAGAACTTCTCACAAAATACATTCAAGGCAATGAGGCTCGCTTATCCAACATTGAATCCTCGCTGAGGAATCAAGAGGCTTCAAATCGCAACCTTGAGAACCAAATTGGTCAACTTGCGAAGTTAATCTCTGAAAGACCATAGGGAACACTCCTAGGGAATACCGAGGTCAATCCTAGGGAACATGTTAATGCTGTGACCTTGAGAAGTGATAGAAAATTGCAAGTGGAGAAGAAGGATGGTGAGGAAGTAGTTGAGAAAGAAGTGGAAGTCAACCGTAAAGAAGATGCAAAGCCACTAAAATCAAAAGAAAGTATGGAACCATAGGAAGTGAAGGAGTACAAGCCTCCCATCCCTTACCCGCAGCGCCTTAAGCAAAGTTACACTGATTCGAATAAGGAATTTGGTAAATTGCTTAATATTTTCAAACAATTGCACATTAACTTATCTCTTGTTGATGTTATCTTGCAGATGCCAAAGTATGCGAAATTTCTAAAGGGTCTTCTTTTGAACAAGAGAAAGTTGGAGGAGCTTACAACTGTCACATTGAACGAGGAATGCTCGGTACTTCTTCAGAAAAAGCTGCCACAAAAATTAAATGATCCAGGGAGTTTCACTATTCCTTGTATGCTTGGCAATTTGTTAGTAGATAATGCTTTGGCAGACTTAGGAGCCAGTATAAATTTGATGCCGTATAAATTGTTCAAAAAGCTAGGGTTAGGAGAACCTAAACCAACGCGCATGAGTCTTCAATTAGCTGATAGGTCTATTACATACCCTAGAGGCATCATAGAGGATGTTTTAGTGCAAGTAGACAAATTCATCTTTCCCGTGGATTTTGTTATACTTGATATAGATGAAGATATTGAGGTGCCAATCATTTTAGGTCGACCCTTCCTAGCCACTGCTAGGGCTGTTTTTGATGTTAGTGAGCATAAGTTAATATTACGGGTCGGGGATGATGAAATAGTTTTTAAAACTCCAGAGGCAATGAACAAATTTTTTAACTCAGAGGACATATGTTGTAATGTTAATGCCATTAATGCTGTTATATCTACATGTGTGTAGGAAACGCTTGCCAAAGATTCCTCAAGTTATTGCTTGCAAAAGGGAGATGAAAATTTGGTGACCAACCCCAATTGTGCAGAAGTGGTAGCTCAAATAAAAGTTCATGAATCTATTGTGGATAAGAAGGGGGTTGATTAACTCCATAAGTCAAAATGATCCTAGGTTAAAATCCTTCAAAGATAAGCCACCATCTTTGGAACCAAAACTGTCAAGAAATCATCTGGAATATGCCTTTGTGGTAAAAACTTCAAAACTTCCAATGACAACCGCATCTAAGATAAAAGCAGACAAGATGAAGAAGTTTAGGCTACATGAATTTGATAAGTGGCATGATAAGGAGAGAAACTATGGAAGTTATGCACCAATGAAATGGAATTGGCAAGGTCGATGGCCTAAGAGTAAATTTACACTTGTATGGAGGGTTCGAAAGCGAGATTCAGGAGGAGTCCTATCTCTACCTGGATGAAGAATCATGAGAAGATGTATCCCGTCGAGCTATCGACATTAACTAAAGCGCTTCTTAGGAGGCAACCCATGTCTAACTCTACTTATGCTTTAGTTCTTTAAGTTTTCTTCATTTTATTTTCCGTTTTATCTAACTTTGCTTTGCTTCGTAGATTTTCTTTCAATTTTTTGTTATAATTCTTTCCTCTCTTAGCTTTAATTTTGCCTTTTCTCTTTAGTTTTATTATTTCTAAGTTCCTTTATCTTTAAATTTAATTAAAAAAAAAAAAATTTCACACGGGCAACGGACACGATCGTATCCCAGCCCGTGTCCATCCAGACGTTCAAAATTTCCCCACAGAAAGTTACACGGGCGTAGGACACGGTCGTATCCCCGCCCGTGTCTGCCTAGACTTTGATCCTATGCTGTGGGCACAGAAAGTTACACGGGCGAGAGATACGGTCGTGTCCCCAACCCGTGTGTGTCCAGGTAAGACACGACGGCACAGAATGTTACATGGGCGTGGGACACGGTCGTGTCCCAGCCTGTGTCGACCCAAATAACACGGTTTCCACATTCGACCGGTTTATTTAAATTACAGACCCTCTCACACTCTCACAATCACACATATCTCTCTTACATTTTCTCTCATTCTCCCTCTTCTCTCCAAAATTCCTACATTTCGCATTTTGATCTAAGTAAGTTTTTCCCCCTTAATTTTCCTTTCTCTTCCTTATGCTGCAGCAATTGGGTTATGTGTGTTCTTCCTTTTATGCATATTGTTTCTGGCCTGCTCATTTCTTTTGATTATTCATCCATGCTATGCATCCTTGCTATGCATCCTTGCTTTGAGTTTCTTGATCTCATATGTTATAATGATGCCTCATCTAGTTAGATTTCATTATGCTTTGTTCATTCCAAATTTTATTGGTTAATTTGCTTGTCATTCTTCATTCATGCTAGTTAGGGTTAGCAATGGGCGATCATTATTCTAGGTCATTTCGCGTCTCTTATATGTATAGACGCTTGTTTTTCCTCGTTAATTAGTGTGTAGTGGAATTCGTTGGAAGTGTTTGCCACTCATTTCTTTTCCACCATCTTGTTTTCTAGCTTCACTCCATATGTTTGTTGAAATGCCCCAATGAGCATTCTTTTCACATTATTCCCCATTGTTCTTCCTATTTTCTCTGTTTTCTTCAACTATGTGCGATATGGATGTCCGTGTTTGATTTGGATTGTTGACTCTTTTCAGGTATTCACATGGCTAATCGATCTAAGCTTTCCGTTCGCCGGAAATCCAAATTTGCGGCATCCTCTTCGTCACAATCTGGCGCAATTGTTGAACCACTGGCTACTCTTCCCCCTATGGAGCACCCAATGCTCCAATTTAAGGAGGACTACCAAGTACAACGCTACCAATTGCTTCAGTCTAAGCCCTTTAGTGAGACCCTTTGGTTGGATTGGGATGTTCTCACTCAACTAGAGCTCACCACCGAAATGAAGGAGCTCTTGGATGGTACCGTTTAGGAGCGCCTATTATCCTTTGAAGCTCCAGTTTATAAAGAGCTGACCTTGGAATTTTTGTGCACTTATAAGCTGGATAAAGACAGTGCTACTAGCATGGGCCCAAACCGTAAATTACACTTTACCTTGAGTAGCCATCCATTCTACATGTCCATCGCTCAACTGGGCCGATATCTTGGTTTATATGCAGACAAATATATACGGACGGAAGAATTCCAAAGTCTCTCATGTCATTTTCCTCGTGGCGTCACGGTAGGGTCATTTTGGAATGAGATCACGATTGGCGATGCCTATGATCCCGCCAGGAGTAAGGCCTCTCAATTAGGCAGGCTTAAATACCGGGTTCTTCACTGGCTCTTCTCCCATACGTTGACTGGTAGAGGCCTTAGTACCGGGGTGGTGTCTAACAAGGATTGCCTCTATCTTTACAGTATCATCCATAAGCACCCCATCAATCTAGCCATTGAAATCGCCGAACTCTTCAACCATCAAGCCACCACTACTCGGAAGAAAGGGCATATTTGCTGTGGCCCTTATATTACATTACTGGTGCAGGCCATGAGAACTAAGGTTGTCGCTTGGCCCTCACTTACTTTCATTAGCCAAGTCACTCCTATGCGCTTCAATTCTTTCCGCCTCATGAACCACCTACCATCAAGAAGTCAAGGTCGACGCTCTTGCAGCAGCACATCTCGGGGTCAAATGTCTTCAGCCAGCTTAGACGATAAATTTGATTTGTTGCTGTCTGAGGTTCGTTATATACGAGAGAGTATGGATAAACTTCATCTTCGACAGGACAGAATAGAAGAATTTCTTAAAATGAAAGCGTCGGCTACTAATCAAGAGGAGAGTGCGGAAAAGGATGAGGAGGATGAGAGTAGTGAGGAAGAGGCTGATGAGGAGGGTGAAGACAAGGAGGTTAGAGAAAGTGATGAGGATGATGCGGATGATGAGGAGGGTGATGACGATGATGATGCTACTATGGTTGAGGCATCATCTGATGAGTAGGCTGAGGAGATGGATTCTGATCACTCTTCTTAGTTCCACATTTTTTGTGTTTTCTTTTGTTGATCAAGACTTGTGAACTCCGTTATATATAATGATGCTGCTTTTTCATTTTGCACTTCTTTTCGACTGGCAGGGAAGTATTAGTTTCTTTTCATTACATATGTTTCCTTTTTCCTATGCTGTTTTTTTCTTGCTGCTATGATTGTTTGTGGTACATTGGGGACAATGTACATTATTAAGTATGGGGAAGGGATATATATGAATTTGTTACTATTTAGGAAACCAATTATTCATATTTAACCTAATTAATTTTCAAGTTAACTTGCAATAGGTGATTAACTGGTATTGAGCCAAATCAACTATGTCATGTTGATTATTATTGATCTTATGATACTTTATTAGAATTGATTAGTCAAATTTTTGGAAGGCAAAGTTACGAGTTATTTAGCTTAGGATTTTAAGACTTGAGATTGGAGCAACATCACTAGTTGAGAGTTAGTCATGGTTATTTTTAAATTTACTTTTGTGTATACCTTTTTCTTAGAAATTTTTAAGAGTCCTATAATTTTTAGCAAACAAACAAATGAAATTCTTCTTTTGAGAAACCCTTGAAAAATCATAATGATTGGAGGTCAAAAGTAATAACAAGTGTATGAATAGAAAAATTGGTACGGATTCGTCTTGGTCCGTCAGAAGAGCGAGATTGAGCCCCAATGCCAATTCTAATGAAAAAAATTGATATGGATCGGCCTTGGTCTGTCAGAAGAGCAAGGTTCTTTCCCGCTATCAATATAAGGAATAAGTTGGTATGGATCGGTCTTGGTCTGTCAGAAGAGAGAGATTTTTTCCCTCTATCAACACAATTGTGCTTAAATAAGGTAAATTCAAAAGACCTCTCAATAAAATCATGAATTAGCGGGATGATCAGAGGAAGAGTGGATGTAAAATGTGTTTGTTTTAGATTATGTACTTGGTGAGATGGAAGAGAGAATTGTATACACTTTAGTCAAATGGGCAAAATTTTTATGACTCTTTCTCGGTTAGCGAGATGTTAAATCTAATTTTTAGTTTAAGAATCCTTGGTTAAATAGCTCGGTTAAACTTTGATTTTCATAAATTAGCTAGTGAATTCTAGTATTAAGTATTGTTGGAGCATTCGAATATGGTTAGATGAAATTGGTTGACTTTATTATTGCAAGTTAGTTGAGAATGATTTTCTTACCTTTCTTCGGGTCAAGTGTATTTGTTCACCGGTTTCTTAAACAGTGATAAATTTTGTTTAGTGCTTCTTGTCCCGAAAGTTTTGTTTTGATTTATTTGCTTAAGGACAAGCAAATGCTCAAGTGTAGGGAAATTTGATAACTCTGATTCTAAACATATTTCATATGGTGATTTTATAGCATTTCTCTTACATTTTTGGTTTTCTTTAAAGAAAATGATACTTAATTAAGTAAAATGTTGATTTTAAGGTTTGAACGCGTTTTAGGCTCAAAAACGAAGAAAACGAATCAAGTTTCACTCAATTCCGAGTTTAAACAAAGAAGTTATGAAGTTTTGAAGTTGTGTAGAAATTTTACCTTAGTGCAGAAAGTTACACGACCTGGGGACACGGCCATATCCCAGGCCGTGTCTGGTGACGAAAATAGAATCTGTGTAATACACATATAAAAGGATATCTTAGGGTTTAAAAGAGAGAGAGACATTACAGAAATGGAGAGACACAAGAGACGAGAGGAGACTTGAGGAGAACATCAATCAAGAAGCAAGAACAACATCGATTTCAAAATTAGAGAGATTGTTCATCAAATCAAGAGGGGTTTTTCATGCTTTATTTTACGTTTTTGATGAAACTCATTTTTAGATTTGTTATGATAGCTTATAATTCAAGTATTTAGGATTATGGAACCTAGGGTTTCATGTAACCCTTGGGTTGAATTATAATTTTAATAAAGTTTCTATCTTTTCTTGATTCAATTATGTCGTTTAATTGTTGATTGATAATTCTAGAGTGTCAATATATGATATTATGCATGTTGATTGAGAAATTGCATGTGTAATTAGATCTTAGCATAATTGGAGAGAATTACATGTATACTTAGAGATAAGATACATGTTTCTTCCGGAAAGTTGATTGTTTGTGTGGGAATTCATTATACATTAATGCAATTCTAAGTTATATTACTAAGTGAAGAGATTCCGGTAAATAATTTAGGATTAGGGTTTTTATGCTTGAGAAAGATATTAGCTTTAATTGTGAATCCCTCCGGTCAAGAATAATAGAAATTGAATTGAATTGAATATATTTTAAAAGGTTACATGTTAAACACTAGGGGAAATAATTTCTAAATACATCATTGCATACTTGAAGTCGTTCGTAGTTTATTGCTTTCTGATTTGTGTAATTAAGTTTCATAAGTAGTTTAGTTGTTAATTTCAGTATTTTTAATTCATTCAATTTATCACAATTTGCCGGTTAGATAATAAAGCTAAAGTTAATATTAGTACTCAAAATCTTTGAGGGATCGACTCGGACTCACATCCGCTATATTAAAATTGATAGGTGCGCTTGCCTGATATCAGTTGCCGAATACTCTTTTGGCATGGAGGACATTTAGTACGGCTTAGAGATGTTCATAGTAACTTCGTATGTCGGCACTGTACATAAGGATGTCGTCAAAATACACCACGACACACTTCCCTATTAGATGTCTCAGTATATGGTTCATCAATCTCATGAAATTGCTTAAGGCATTCGATAAGCCAAAGGGCATGACCATCTACTCATAAAGTCCATGCCGAGTTTTGAATGCTATTTTCTACTCATCTCTTATTTTTATGTAAATTTGATGGTAGCTAAACTTAAGATCTATCTTGCTAAAGATCTTGGCTCTACTCAATTCATCCAACTTGTCTCCTATTCTTGAAATGAGATACCTGTATTTGATCGTAATCTTATTCACGGCTTGTTAACACATATCCTCCAAGTACCATCCTTTTATGACACTAGGAGCACCGACATAACATAAGGGTGAAGACTTTCCCTAACATACCTTCTCTTTAGTAACTTAGTGACTTGACATTGGAGCTTGAAGCCTATTTGGGACTCATTCGATAGGTTGACTTATTTGGCAAGAGGGCGCCAAGTATTAAGTTAATGTAGTATTCTATGCCTTGGAGTAGAGGCAAGCCCTCAGGTAACTCTTTTGGGAACAGATTGGCAAATTCATCTAGCAATGCTCTCACTCCCTAAGGTAGTTTACCTTGTTACTTTATCTCTAACTGGCCCCTAACCAACATAAGGGTAGTCTCATCAACATCATTGGCATCTTGGAGTTCAATTTTACTCATCACCAAAGCTTTCTTTGATCCACAAGCAAGTTTTGTTTATAGTTTGTTAACTTCACTCAGTGGCATTGGGTTCAGTAAAATCTTTCAATTATCCTTGTCAAACATATACATGTTCTTATACCCATCATGGATAACTCTCCTATCAAACAGTCATGGTTGGCCAAGCAGCACATGAGAGGCGCACATGGGTAGCACATCTTAAAGAGTTTCATTAGAGTAATTTTTTATAGTGATTAGTAGTAGTACTTGTCGGGTGTCATGTAGTGCTCTCTTCTTACTCAATCAATGCAACTCATATGGCCTCAAGTGTGTAATAGTTGGCAATTTCAACCTTGTGATCAAATTAGTCGATGCCACATTGGTGCAACTTCCACTATCCATAATTAATGTACTCACCTGATTACTCACTTTTTAAGTGGTATGAAATAAGTTCTCCTTTTGCTCCTCTTCTCATATGGGTTTTATGTTCATTACGTATTGAACAACTAAGGCTAACTGTTCCAAGTCCTCCATGAACACTTCCTCTTCAATCAGCTTATCATCATAAGAAACTTTTTTCTTGGCAGGGTTCTCCTCCTCAGGCTCCTGGTCAGTACTCTCCACTTCTAACTTCGGGAAGTCTCCTTTATTGACCATAGTTCTTCGGTTTGGACACTAAGCAGCCATATGTCCAAACTCTTGGCACATGAAGCACTTGATTTAGCTTGTCTTCTTACTAAATCCTTGCCCTTTCTCATAAGTACGGGTCAGCAAGGCACTGTCAAGTTAGCCCTTCTTTTCGGTTTGAACATCTACCTTTCTAATTGGCTTGGTAATTGACCGAGCTTGATGACTTGTCTACCTAGGTTGACTAGTTGACATTTTGGTTGTTATTCAACCTCTCTTATCTCTCTTTACTCGTTGAGTTGTTTGGATAGCTTCATCCGTTGTTGTGAATCATTAAAGTTTTACAATGTCTCGAATGTCACCTCTTAATCTAGTGATGAACCTAGAGATTGTTTGTGTTGGTGGTTCCTTCACTTCACAACGAATCATAAACATTTGAAACTCTTGGACATACTCGTTAACAAATCGGCCTCCTTGTCTCAGCTCCTAAAGCCAAGTAAAAGTATCTTATAGATAAGTATCCGGTATAAACCTATTTTTAAGTATTCTTTTCATCTCAAGCCAAGTATTAATCTCTTTGTAGTCTTCTTATCTCCTTATAGTCTAAAAATTCTTCCACCATATGGCAGTATATCTAGAGAACTCAATAGCAACAGTTCTCTCTTTCTTGTGATCCTCATATTGGTAATAATCAAACACATGCCCCATCTTCTTTTCCCATTCCAAATATTCATTCATACTTCAAGACCCATTGAAACTCAAAATCCAAAGTTTCACATAGTTAGAGGCTTTGGGTACTTGCACTTGCTCTTCTTCTTCATAATACTCTTCCTCATCTTCTTCTTCCAAATTCCCTAAGTCAATTCTTCTTCTTACTCGTCCGCTTACTCCTTTACCTCAAACTTGTCAAGCTAGGTTCTGACCTCTCGCAGGTCAAGTAACTTGTGGGGTGTTATGTATAGCTTTAGTCGATCGGCAAGCCAATGCATGAAAAACTCGGGTTAAATCTACTAAGAGGTTAGCCACCTCATCAAGTCTCTCATCAGTGCTCTTAGGGGTTCCCTAAGATTGTCTGCTATGGTGGACAACTGTACTATTGTCATCTTCAACACTAATGTTCATACTTAGGTCAGTTATTTTCTTCATAGATTTAAAGCTCAAACTCTTCAATTAGGTGTTTTAGTAAACACTTCCAAAAACCAGAAATGTAATAGCTAACAAGTATAGCAATTAAATGAATACAGTAACTTGCTTTGTTTTACACACGTAAAATAGAGTATAAATAGAACTTCAAAAACAAACTACAACTCAAATAAAACCTCTTCTTTGATACCAAGATGATGTGGACTACAGCTAAGAACAGACAAAGCCGGTGATGGGAATCAAGCTATTGGACCATTGACTCGCAGTTAAGCCCGATGACTAGAGGGGCTGATAAGGCGAATCCTTCTATTCCAACTGATTCCTGCCGAGGTTGAGTATCTCTTTGTTGAGTAACTCTACATGCTGAGCCGCATGACTTCCCATCTCTCAGAGATTATATGTTGAATGCCAAAATCTCTTACTCACTTAAGACTAAGTCAACCACTTATTCAGCATCTCCCTTGCCAAGAAGCCGAAAGAGAGAGGATTGATCTTTAGCCACCCCTGTTCGAACAAGCAACCTGATCGTACACTTTTGTCCGCATCCTCCAATGGCTTCGCCAATATATCACTGCCACGTATACAGAACTACGTGTAGAATCTTTCACATTAATCATTACTTTTCTTGAACATTCATTTTTACCCTTTTGTACTCTTGTACATTGCTTCTTTAGGGTAATACCCTTTTTGTCTTTTCCTTTTTAGGCATGTTGCCCTAAATTCTTGGGTATAAATACTCCTTGTACTTATAGCTGTAAACATTAGATTGAACATTAATATACTGGACATTTTGTTTCTTGTAAACACTACTTTGTTTACATTTATTTCACTCTTATCCTAACCCTTAAGGAAGGCTAGATGGCAAGTAACCTCACTAACTATCTTGTATGTCATATCGAGTTGTGCCGTGAGTCCTCGGAAGTTCCATTGGTGCGTCATATCCATTAGAGCTATTCATGGGATTTTGCTTATTGTATCATTTGCATTTGTTCTTTTGCACATTCTTTATCACTTCCTTTTTGAGCTTTTGGTAAGCTTAGACCTATTCAACGACTAGCCTTGTCTATTCTTGGTCATTGTACACAACATCTTGGTATTAGAGTGGAGGTTTTGTTTAAGTTGAAGTTTGTTTTCGAAGTTCTATTTATACTCTATTTTGCATATGTGAAATATAACAAATTACTTTGTTCATCTTAGCTATTGTGTTTACTGGTTGTTTAGTTTCTGGTTTAGAGAAATGACAGATCCAAGTATAAACGTTGGTGTTAGAGAAGGCAACAGTATAGTAATCTACCATTGCTGACGATCTCAAGGAACCCCTACGAACAATGATGAAAGACTTGATGAGGTAGCTAACCTCTTCATAGATTTAACCCGAGTAGTTCCTGTGTTGGCTTGTCGACTCACTGAGGCTGTACAAAACACTCTACAAGTTGCTCAACCTATTAAAGGTTAAAACCTAGCTCGATAAGTTCGAGGTGGAGGAGTAGGTGGATGAGTAAGACGAAGGATAAACCTGAAGGGACTAGATGAAGAGGACGGGGAAGAGGAAGAGTATTTTAAAGAGGAGCGAGCTTAAGTTCTCAAAGCATCTTACCATTTAAAGCTTCGAATTTTGAGCTTCAATGGATCTAGGAATACTGATGAATATCTTGATTAGGAAGAGAAAGTGGAGTGTGTTTTTTACTATTATCAATACAAAGATTACTAGAAAGTGAGGACTGCTATTGTTGAGTTCTCCGGATATGCCGCCATATGGTAGAAGAATGTCCAG
This sequence comes from Lumnitzera littorea, assembly GCA_024138015.1. Classification (NCBI taxonomy): domain Eukaryota; kingdom Viridiplantae; phylum Streptophyta; class Magnoliopsida; order Myrtales; family Combretaceae; genus Lumnitzera; species Lumnitzera littorea. Next base: position 86,068,070 of record JAMXBB010000012.1, read on the forward strand.
GCTATAAGGAAACGAGAAGGCTACTGAGAGATTAATACTTGGCCTAAAATGAAAAGAATACTAAGAAATAGATTTGTGCTAGAAACTTACCTGTAAGATACTTTCACTTGACTTCAAGAGTTAAGGTAAGGAGGTTGAACAATTGATGAGTATGTTCAGAAATTCCAAATGCTCATGATCCGATGTGAAGTAGAGGAGCCCCGACATGAATAATCTCTAGGTTTATCACCAGATTGAGAGGTGATATTTAAGACATTGTGGAGCTCCAACGATTCACTATAATGGACGAAGCCATTAGAATAGCCCAATGAGTAGAGAGGCAAAGAAAAAGCCGAGTACTGACCACAATGCTGACTAGCTGACCCGAATAGGGAGGTCACCGAGCTTAGTCGAGTATTGAGCCGAGCCAAAAGGTAGATGTTTGAATTGAACTGCAAGGTTGACCGAAGGGTGAAGTGCTTACTCGAACTTATGAGAAGGGGCAAGGGTTTAATAGGAAGATGAGCCAGATTAAGTACTTCAATTGTTAAGGGTTTGAACATATAGCTACTCAGTGCCCGAATCGAAAGATAATGGTCATTAAGGGAGACATCCCAAAATTAGAGGTAGAAAGTACTGATGAGGAACTTGAGGAGGAGGAGATCATTGTTGAGAAAGAATTGATTGAAGATGATGTGTTTGCTGAGGACTTAGACTAGTTGATCATGGTAGTCCGACCCACAATGAACATAGAACCCTTATGCGAAGAGGAGTAGAGGAAAAATTTGTTTCATATCACATGTAAGGTGAATAATCAAGTGTGTGCCCTCATTGTAGATAGTGGTAGCTACACCAATGTGGCATTAGTTGACCTTATTACAAAATTGAAGTTGTCAATTATTTCACATCTAAGGCCATAAAAGTTGCATTGGTTAAGCGAGAAAGAAGCACTGCATGTTACTCGGTAAGTATTATTATCGATCATTATTGGAAATTACTCTGACCAGATTCTCTGCAATATGTTACCTATGTACGCTTCCTACGTGTTGTTAGATAAACCATAGCTATTTGACAGCAGAGTTATCCATGATGGATACTGGAATACGTACACATTCGAGAAGGATAGTAGGAAGATTACATTGAACTCAATGCTGCCGAATAAAGTTAATAAATTGTGGACCAAACTTGCTTGTGAATCGAAGAAGGCTTTGGTGATTAGTAGAGCTGAGCTACGAGAGATCCTTAAAGTTGATACATCGACCCTCATGTTAGTTAGGTGCTTATTGAAGATGAAGGAGTGAGGTAAACTACCCCAAGAAATAAAAAGACTTGCTGGATGAATATGCTGACCTATTCCTAGAATAGTTACCCAGGAGGTTACCCCTAATTCGAGTCATAGAATACTGCATTGACTTAATACTTGGTGCCGCATTGCTGAATAAGCTTACTTATTGAATGAGTCCCGAATAAGCTTTTGAGCTTCAACATTAAGTCAATGAGCTATTGGAGAGAAGGTATGTTAAGGAAAGTCTCAGCCCTTGCGCTATGCCAACGCTTCTAGTATTGAAAAAGGATTGAACCTGGCAGATGTGTGTAAATAGTTAAGTCGTGAATAAGATTACGATCAAGTATAGGTATCTTATCCTAAGGTTAGAAGATATGCTGGATGAATTGAGTGGAGCCAAGATCTTCTGCAAAATTGATCTTAAGTCTAGTTACCATCAAATTTGCTTAAAGCTAGGAGATGAGTGGAAAACTACATGTAAGACTCAACATGGACTTTATGAATGGATGGTCATATCCTTCGGCTTATCAAATGCCCCAAGCACTTTCATAAGACTAATGAACCATGTGTTGAAGCATCTAATAGGGAAGTGTGTTGTAGTGTACCTTGACGACATCCTGGTTTACAGTATCGACATATCGAGTCATTGTGAACATCTCTAAGTGGTTTTGGATATCCTCCATGCTAAAAGATTATTCGGTAATCTTAAGAAGTGCTGCTTTTACTAGGAAGAAGTAGTATTCTTAGGCTACGTAGTAAGTGGAGGAGGCTTATAAGTAAATGGCAAGAAGATTTGAGCAATCGTCAAGTGGTTGGCTCCTACTATTTCTGTCGACTTGGGAAGTTTCCATGGATTGGTTTCATTTTATAGACAATTCATTAGGAATTTCAGTACCCTCGCCGCACCACTTATTGAGCTAATGAAGAAAAATACCAACTTTTAATGGGGAGAAAGGGAGGAGAGGAGCTTTGCCGAGATAAAAGAAAGATTGACCTTCACCTCCGTATTAGTTCTACCTGATTTCAAGAAAATATTTGAGTTGGAATGTGACACATCAGGCATTGGTATAGGCACTATCCTAATGCAGGAAGGCTAACCAATTGCCTTCCATAGTGAGAAGCTTAGAGGACCATAGTTAAATTACTCTATGTATGATGAGGAACTCTTTGCATTGATCCGAGTACTGCAAATATGGTAGCACTATTTACTGCCGAGAGAATTTGTCATATATACTAACCATGAGTTATTGAGGTACCTTTGAAGTCAAACCAAGTTATCGAAGCGGCAGGTGAGATGGGTTAAATTCCTTGAAGGATTCAATTTGTAATAAAATGCAAACAAGGAAAGAGCAATGTAATTGTAAATGCTCTTTCGAGAAGACATATACTCTTGAGTGAACTGCAGACCAAATTATTTGGGTTTACAAGCATCAAAGAGAAATACTTTGGGGATCTACACTTTGGACCCATATTTGCGCGATGTGTCGATGGTAGAATAATGGACGAGTACCATGTGGAAGATGGCTTACTTGTTTTGAGAGGGAAAATTATGCATGTCGACTTGATCACTGCGAGAACTACTGATCATGGAAGCCTACAATGGAGGACTATCCAAACATTTTGGGGAGAAAAGGATATGAATTGCTAAGTGGTCAATTCTTTTGGCTGAGAATGAGGCGAGATGTGCACTAAGTTATTGAAAGTTATGTTATATGTAAAAGGGCTAAGTGCTAAGCTAAAAAAGGGAAAGCAATGCCATTACCTATTCCAATGAAGCCATGGAACGAATTGAACATGAACTTTTTTCTTGGACTACCGTGAACTGCCTAAAGCAAAGATTTTGTAATGGTTGTCATAAATTGGTTCAGTAAGATAGCACACTTTGTGCCCTATTCCAAGACTAACGACGTTTTGACTATTACTTTTCTTTTCTTACAGGAGATTGTACGGTTACACGATATGCTAAGGAATGTATTCTCTGATAAAGACCTAAAGTTCTTGAGCCATTTTTGGAGGACCTTATAATGTTGGATGAGCACCAAACTACTATTAAGCACTTCCTATCACCTTTAGATTGATGGCTAAACAGCGGTGGTTAATCGCACCTTGGGATAACTACTTTAAGCTATAGTAGGCAAGAACTTGGCTGATTGGGACGTTTGCTTACTAGTGGTTGAATTCGTGTACAACCGAACAATATATGACACCACTAGGCAGATCCCCTTTGAAGTTATCTATGGTTTTAATCCTAAATTGCTCCTTAATCACACCTCCATGCTAAAATCCGAGCAAGAAGACTTAGACACAAGAGCCAAAGTACAATCCCTTCAGCACATCTATGATAAAGTTACTCGACACATCGACTTAGCTGCTAGAAGAACGCGAGAGAAGACTAAGGTAGGATAGTTAAACAATTCTAATAAGGAGACTTGGTATGGTTGCACCTCAACAAGGAGCAATTTTCGAGCAAAAGGAGAAACAAATTATTTGCAAGAGCTGAAGGACCCTTTAAGATCCTCTAGAAGATCAATGATAATGCCTATTGGTTGGAGCTACTCAATGATTATGGGGTATCTAACACCTTTAACATTGTTGACCTCAATCCTTATCACCCTGACGGAGAGTTGACTGAAGATCATGCGAATTTGATCCTATATCTAAATTAACTCGAAGGGAATGATGAGAATCAAGTTATTGGACCATTGACCAGTAGTTGAGCCCGAGGACTAGAGGGGTTGGCAAGGCGAATCCTCCTGTTCCAACTTACTCTTGCCGAGGTCAAGTATCTCTTTGTCGAGAAACTCTACATGCTAAGTCGTATGACTTCCCATCTCTCGAAAATTGTGTGCCGAATGCTAGAATCTCTTACTTACCCAAGACTGAGTCAACCACTTATTTGACATCTCCCTTATTGAGAAGCTGAGAGAGAGAGGACTGATCCTTAGCTACCCCTGCTTGGACAAGCAACTGGACCGTACACTTTTGTTTACATCCTCTAATGGCCTCGTTAATGTATTGTCGCCACATGTATAGAACCATGAGTAGAATCTTCTATATTAATCATTATTTTTCTTGAATATTCATTTTTACCCTTCTGTATTCTTGTATATTACTTTTTCAAGGTAATACTCCTTTTGTCTTTTTCTTTTTAGGCATGTTGCCTTAAATTCTCAGGTATAAATATCCTTTGTGCTTGTAGTTGTAAACATCAGATTGAACATTAATACACTAGACATTTTATTTCTTGTAAACACTACTCTATTTACATTCATTTCACTCTTATCCTAACCCTTAAGGAACGCTAGGTGGTGAGTAACCTCGCCGAACCATCTCGTGCATCATATCGAGTTGTGCCGTGAGTCCTTAAAAGTTCCATTGATGCGTCATATCCATTGGAGCTGTTCATGGGTTTTTGCTTACTGTATCATTTACATTTGTTCTTTTGCACATTCCCCATCACTTCTTTTTTGTGCTTTTGGTAAGCTTGGACTCATTTAACGACCAACCTTATCTATTTTTGGTCATGATTTGCAACAGCTGGTCACAGGGATGGGTCTAAGCTTATCGAAAGCTTAAAAGGAGTGATGGAGAAATTCCTGAGAGAGCGAATAAAAGGATAAGTAAAAACTTATGAACAGCTCCAAATGGTATAACACACCAATGAAACTTCTAATGACTCATGGCATAACTTGACACGACACACGAATTGGTTCGGTGAGGTTCTATGCCACCTAGCCTTACTTGAGGGTTAGGATGAGAGTGAAATGAATGTAAACAGGTAGTGTTTACAAGAGGAAAAAATATCAAGTATATTAATGTCAATCTAATGATTATGATTATATATACAAGGGGTATTTATACCCAATAAGTTAGGGTGATTTGCCTAAAAGGGAAAAGACAAAAATAGTATTATCTTAAAGATGTAATGTACAAGAATATAAAAGGTTAGAAATGAATATTCAAGAAAAGCAATAATTGGTGTAGTAGATCCTTTACGTAGTCCTGTACATGTCGCAATGTTACATTGGTGATGCCGTTGGAGGATGTAGATAAAAGAGTACAGGCAGGTTACTTGTTCTAGCAGGGGTGACCGAAGATTGGTCCATTGTCATTCTCTCGAACTTTCAGCAAGCGTGAAGCCGGACAAGTGATCGGCTGGGGCATGAGTATGAGAAGGTGAAGTTAGTTGTTGTCTCGGCATTTTGCCTCTTCGTGTACAATCACTAAGAAATAGGCAGTCACTCGATGCGGCATGCATAGTTGGTTGGCAAGGAGATACTCGACCTCGGTAGGAGTCGGCTTAAGTAGTAGGATTTGCCTTGCAAGTCTCTCTAGTCCTTGCACTCAACTATGGGTCAATGGTTCAGTAACCTGATGCCCATCATTTTGTTTAGGAGATATGAGCAAGGAAAAGCCTTAGGAATAAAAGTAAGATTTGGGGAATTTGCTAAGTGGCCTAGGTAAGTAGATTGCTAGTATTCTAGAGTAGATTTTATCTACTCTTAACTCATCGGACTATAATTAATTGATTGGTCTTGTGTGTGAATGGGACATGTTTCTAATGAGTTGTCGAGATGATTCCTAATCTACTGGGTATGTGTATTGTTGGTTGATTTATGTTTCATGAATGCAATATGTGTTCTTGTTGGGTTACTGGTTGATCTTATTATGTTTGGTTTTGCATTAACTTGACTCAAAAGTTAGGCAACCTTTATTAGATGGGTAAAATGCTCTTAATTCTGGCAACTTTCATTTAAGCTACTATTACTTGTGCCATCACCATGTTAATTATGTTCCATGAAAGATAGGTGGATTTAAAGCCCTTATTAACTCACTAGATACCAACTGCACCGTGTCAACTAGTTATAGACAGCTTAGCCACATTTTTAAGTGAATGCCACTTTAGTACACGACTTTACGAGACAATTAAAATTGGCAAAACCCAATTTGAACTGTGCAGAAGCTTTAAATTCCAAAGCCAAGTTAAGATGAGTCGAGTAAATTTCACAACATAAAAGGAATTTCAACCAACAGGTGTACTGGTCCCTTGTGCAAGTGTCAACCCCATGCCTGTGCCGATTTATGCTTCACTCTCTTTGTGCGCACAACAAGACACGCTACGGTTCCCCACCCTAGCTTTTAGCTTGGCAATTTGACAACCATGCTCACAGCTAAAAGAGAAATTGTTTGAAGATCGGCACTTTGGAAGCCTCACTGTTCAAGGGAATGGCATCATAGATGCACGAGTTCAAAATAGCTCGACTGATTCAAAGTACAATAGCTATGCACAATAAGGTAGCTTGGCAAGTTAAAGTTGTAGTAGCTCCTCGGCCACTCGGTGCGAAGCTTGGGGACTTATATGACCCGGGCACACCCAGCATCTCGACCGTTTTGAAGGCCGATAAAAAAGCTCGTCGTCGGTTTCTTGAGCAGCTCATCGGCGACTTGGCACGGAGCTTGGAGTTTACATTAAGTAAACTGCTTGGCCAAAAACTTCTCGACAAGAGTAACATTTGTCCAGAGGTGAATCACAGCTCGGATAATCCAATGCTCGACAGCGCAAACAATAGCTCGGCAAGATGGACAACTACTCGGTAAGATGGATAAAAATGGAATAGGTAATGTTCGAAACATATCATCTTCCAGAGTCAGACTACCGTTGTCAATCAATTCATCCAAGCTTTTGAGTTGTCCTTGTTTTGAAGCATCCCGTCGCACAACTTATGCGGGTGAATATCTTTTTAGTCTGGATTTTGAAACATGAAGCTAAAACCACTCGGTTTAATTAATAAATTTATATAACAAACAGCCTTGGAGCTTCAACTCAACAGCCATTGTTAGTAGCTCCTCTCTTGAAACTCAGATCGAGTTCCATCTGCTTGAAGCTTGGTGGTGTTCTAGCTGTTTTAAAGTTAAGGCGTTTTCATGAAGCTCATTTTGTCTCCTCAGGTTAATGCCGAAAGCTCAGCTAACGATGGTGAAAATAAACTTGGCCACTTTAGTCAAGAGGAAAGCGAGCCTGGTTCCACTGCTCAGATTCAATCTCAAACCAAGCTCGGTCTTTGAGCACACAGTTCGGCCATTGACAGAGTTGGATGCTCGTTGGAACAGCTCGACAAAGACTTTGCAACTCGGTAGTAAAGCTTGAGTTGAGCCGAAATTTGACTTAACTATTGTCACTTCGGATTTGGATCATCTACCTCAGTTCAATTTCTGCTCATCCTACGTTTAAGCTGATTGACCTCATTTGGAGCTTGGACTAAGAGCTGTTCACAGCAGCTTGACCTACTCGTCATGCAAGTAAAAAGTTAGGCTTAGAGATGTTCTCGGTTCCATCATGTGAAGAACTCGACAATTTAAATAGTCTCCAAGTTAGCATGTGTGCTAGGAGTTGTTGTCCAACTGCTTTGAACTTAGCTTGATACATTTGGCGCCTATTCGGATGAGTTGATCGGCATGCTGCTGCAATTGAGTGCATCTACTTCAACTATCGGTCTTGTTGCTTTCAACATGATTTGCCGCCTATTGTTGTTCTCGTGGATGAAGCCGCTATTGCCACTTGGCTTGTGTACGTGGATGGCTCGTTCTTGTGATGATCGGTTGGAGGAAATAATAGACCGTGGCTTCAAGCTTGGTGATGGGGTTAGCTTGGTAAAATGCTCCGTGCTCTGAGCTCGGCATCAGTGCATCTTGCCTGGATATAAGTCCGGTCATTCGTTAGTGTTCGGCACGTTCTCAGGATTAAATTTCTTTGTTTGTCTAGTCCTAGCCCAACTTTTTCACTTGGCATTGCCAGCTATTTGCTCCGCAATTGTACACAGTTGCTCGGCGTCATAGGTTGTTGTCATTGGTCGGCAGCACTTACTTGACAACTTCAGAGTTTGGTCAGTTTGTGTAGGAGTTGCTATGAAGTCGGTTGGTGCGAGCTTAACGTTGTTATGCTTTGGAGTTGCAGCTCAATTGAGGAGCTTTGGATTGATCGGCTCAGCGTCATCGAGCTGCATGGCCATGGAAAGTAAGTCGGCGTTATAGTTGTTAACTCAACAAAGGGGCTGCTCGGTAAAGGTGCTAATCAGTTGTATGAATACCAGGTTTGTCGTAATGTGGGTTGCTCGGAGAAGCTTAACACATTCAAGTTGATGCTAGCGGGCCTCTATAGAAACAGTTTGTAGCAATGATTGCTCGGCATTATACCTTTTCAAGGTAACTTAACTTGGTGATTCGGAGTTGAACTCAGAAATTCATAAAACAGAGTTCAGTGTTTTAAATGGAGATTAGTGCTCAATTGTCAACTTGATGAAACTCGGTTTTAGGAATACACTCGCCATGCATGGCTTTGGAGTACTTTGCCCAGCATATGAACCCAATGACCAGCTCATTGGTGCTTAAGTCTGATCAATGGATAACTTAGCATACATATGGAGTTCATACAGTAGCTTTGTCCGAGGCTGTGGTCACTTGTTTGGACGTTCATTGGATCACTCGCATGGACGTCTTAGTGAGGTTCGGCTTTGTATTGGACTGTAAAGCCAGCTTTTTGGCTTAGCATTTATGCTTGGCACAGTATTACTCGACATTTATGCTCGATACAATATTGCTTCGCAATGATTGCTTGGCAAGTTGATACTCGGCACAATATTGTGCTACACGGCCATTGAATTTAATCAGCGATCGGGTTCTAACGACAACTCGACATTTGAGGTTCTTGGCTATAATACGCGAGCTTAATCTCGAACAATATTTCTCAGCATGTAATAGCACAGCGGGTTGCGGCATCATCTCATTACTCCCCGAGAAAACCTTAGAATTTTAAAATGTACAATCTGTATCTACTATTATTTCGAGAAACTCGATTTTGCCACTTGTAAGAGTTCATTTTGAACATAAGTCCAACTGATACTCTATCAAAGAATCCAATACGTGCGAATGTAGCATGGCTACAAAACTTCACTTGCTCGGCCTAATTTATAGTGGATCAGCACGTACATTGGGATGCTCGTTGGTGAGAACTCGGCGATGAGAGCTTCACTTGTCCAGCTTCAAGATCAGGGAGAGCTCGGTGGTACGACATCGAGCTGAGTTGCTCAACAACTTCTAAATTTAAACAGCTCGGCACTCACGCTAACACATAGGTCAGCCCTCTATGGACTTGAAGCTTGGCTCCGGTACATTCACCTTAGATCATGAGCGGCTTACGAGTGTTTCAATACTTGTTATCATAGTTTGGTAGGACTATAAAAACAAAGAAATTTAATTTCACCATTCGACAACTACTATGAAGGACAATAGATCAACAACCTTAGGACATCTTTCTTGATGGGGAATTCAATCTTATTCCAATTAGTATGTGGAAAGTGGTGGTTACATAGCAGTTCTCAACCTTCATGCAGAAGGCAAGTCGAAAATATGTCAAAAAGGAAAAGAAATCGATCCAAAAAATTTAGGAAGAATAACAATGTCATCTTATGGAAGCCTTTGCATGTAGATAAAGCAAGAATCATTGAGCATCGGGATATTTTTGCTCATTAGGATATATCATGTAAAGTAGAAATTGTAAAACATCAGGGACATTCCAATATCATGACCGAAGTCTTTTTAAAATACCAAAAAGGAATATTTGAAGGGGTAGTTTGATGGCTGGAAAGCAAAACCCCTAATGATGCTCTGATGTAAATATAACCTAAATAACCAATCTTTCTTCCCGCCTTCGAAAAATCCTCAATAGGTAGAAATATCTTTAGAACACGGTGGTTACGTGATGGTTACATTTTAGAACAAGAAAGAGACCGTATCAATTCTCCTCTTCCCTATGTATATCTTCCAAAGTTAGATGCATTATAGTGGTTATACTATTGAAAAAGTAAATTGCCTTAGCCATCCTTCAATAATTTCATTCATCTCTTTCAAAGACAAGTATGGCATGCTTTAGAAATGCACATAACATAAGTCCACATGTAGAAATGCATGGTTTCACTTTTGGTGATCTTAGAATAATAGTGGGAATCATTATAATAAATTATACGTTCTCACAGATGACACTAATTGTTGACTGGTGATTTTCATTTCGGTATGCGAGTACCTACAAAACAAGAACATAGCTATGAAGGGCACCGGAAGGTGATTTGGCGTGGTAACTCTGATACCTAAGTTAACCCTCTTATTGTATACATAGAGTTGGGAAGTGATTATGAAGAATGAAAGAATGGAAGAGGATCCCTTTACTTAGAGGTCTTACTTGGTATTTATAATGAGTCAATGGAGATTGCACTTGGACTAAATAATTGGACCGGGTTTAAGTATCGGGCCAAATAATATAAGCTCACATAACAATTATCAAAAAATGCCTATAAACAAACCTTACTTCCCAAGGTGTTCACTTAAGTGAACCCTATACTGAAGCTTTAGAATTTAAAAGAAGTATAAGTAAAAAGTAAAAGCTGGATCAAGGAGTAAACTTGTTTGGTAATTTATTAGGTATTGCTTAGTGTATGAATTGATACAATAATGGCATGGAACGAAAAGGACTTGCAAATTAAGTTTTTTAAAGTTGAGATTTTGCTAAGCTAGGTTTTTATGAAAGTTGAGTTTTTAAAGAGAAGCAAACTATTTGACTTCTGAAAACTAGGTTATTAAGTAAGCAACTTGATTTAGAAAAGTTAGATTTTCAAGCATATAGAATTAAATTTCTAACTACATTATGTTGTTTCCATTAGGCTCGGTTTTGGCAACTCTTTGTTGCATTGCTGGGTTCTTGGAGTTTGGTTTGTGCCCAGATGCTTAGTTGAAGTTAACTAACTAGATTAGTGCTAGGCTATGTTAGGATATTGATATCAATGCATGTTACGTACAGGAATATAGCATGCATTTATTACATCTGCATTTGTTTAGCTGGACTAAAGAGATTTAGTGATTTAAACAATAACTTACAGGTGATTATGTTATGATATTGCTTGTACCGTTGTTTATCTATCCACTCTCACTTAGCTTACAATATGTTGAGAGGATAAGTTGTCTTATCCTCAAGTTAAGGAAGAAATCTAAGCTTAATACTGAATTACATGAGTAGAAAGGTTTGGAAGCGCTTGGTGAAGTAACTTCTCTTGAGAAGGATCAAGTAGTTGTAGGATTTATCGCAAGTTTCGGAAAATAGCTTTACAAGAAGTATCAATATTATATGTGTTGTTTACAAGTTAGAGATCATAAATGTGTTACTTAAGTTTTGTATTGAAATTATGTATAAGATTATATAGTTGTAATACTTTAAGCTTAACCCATTATTGTAAATATTTCCATTATTGTTTATCATATTGAATGAGAATGATTTTGGAAACAAGTATTTTATGAAGTTAAATGACAAGTGAAATACAAATTATGCCTTATCCTTAACTTAGGGATTGTAGTAACGAATTGCTTTTAGGTACCAAAAGTCAAGAAAAATTTCCTGGTAGATGACTAGAAGGCAGGATATTACATAATAATTATATTTGAATTAATGCGACAGGCGTAAGCACAATTAGTTTTTTCTTTTTCTCTTGCTTTATGACCCTATTTTCCTAATTGCCTCACTATAAGATAGTTCTTGACAAGGTTTAGTTTTGAAAATAATCCAATAAAAGGCTTAACAGTGCTAATGAGGGGTTTTGTGTTTGGCATATTCAAAATGAATGCCTAACATTATCTTAATTCGTATATCATGTTTAAGACAAACCTCTTTTAAGGAATGAGTTTGATATCCTTACTTTAAATGACACTTAACTCTTAAGTATTTAAGGATTAGTGTTTAGGATTCGGTTTGCCTCTTTTCATCTTAAATCCTTCAAATAATGAGATTTTCTTTCACATAAATGGATTCAACTATTTCCATTTTGCCTCAAGATGCCCTAAAATTTGTAACCATTAATTGCCTTAATTTAAAAGAATACCTCTAGTAGCAAAGGTTAGCTAAGAAGATAATTTTATTCCAAGTGCAAAATTGTACAAAACATTCTCTTATTAGTCTATTACAAACTCTATTAGAAAAACTTATCATTCTTTGCCCCTACTTTAACTACTTTCATTGAGTTGATCACTCAATTATTTAGGACAACAGGTAAGCTTGTGCAAAGGTATTGTTAGACTCAAAAGGCATGGAGATGTAGTTGATTCATTTGAAGTCCCCTCATAATTTGAAGAAGGATCGACTTCTTGAAGCTTTGGTTAAATAATCTTTGCATCAATTAAGTATTGAATCTTCTTTTTCAACCTCCAACATTTTTCAATGGAGTGCCACTTTTGACACATATGATAGTCGCATTGTGCTTTTAGATCAAAACTATGCGGTCTATAATTTGGATTAAGGTCTTCGCAACCTAGTATATTTGCCTCCCTTAAATGATGAAAGAGTTGGGTCATTGAGATCCTTAGTTGAGTGAGCTATCTCTTATGCACACCTTAGGCTTGTATTTTCTCACTTACTCTTGGATCTTTTCTTTTTAGACAACTCTCATTATTTAGGCTTAGTAATGTTTGCTCAGTATTAGAAGCCGAGCATTAAGATCATCTAAGTAAAAGGCCTATAGCCATTTCTAAGTTTATGATGCTATTCTAAAATGTCGTTGCTTTTTCTTCAAGATTCGTGAGTCTCTTTTCCATACTTGGATATTGAGATACTTAGAGATTGCTAATTATAGGAAACAAGATCTACAATTGTTAGGCCATCTAATATATTGCTTTTTCTAAGGAGATGATTTTATCATTAACCATTTGGACTTTAAAGTATTCCAAATTGGAAGGATACTCACTTGTTAGCAACATCTTTTTTTTTTTTTTTTTTTGAAAACATTTTATTTGGAAAGAGAAAAGGACTAGAATAATTCTAACCAGCTTAATCTCTTGTAAGGAGAACTTGACAAAGTATTTTTTAAGGAATGAAACAAATGGGAGAAAGGCTTATACCGAAAATACATGAATGAGGTATATTTACACCATTTCTAACTTAAAGAAGAAAGAATTTTGATATTTACAAGCAGTGTAACTTGAAAAGAAAATTTTACAAAAGGATAAGCTTTATTTGAAACTTGATCATGTCTAATTATTCATTTACTGAAAAGAATGGGGAAGTCATTATTTTGCAAGAAGTGCTAAGGAAAAGAAGGAAAAAGACTAAGATTAAGAATGGACTCTGTGATGGGAATTAGCTTGCGACTATCTCTAAGCCAAGGCCAACCTGTCCCAAGTTGATGCCAACTTGCTGAAAGCTAAAGCATACCTGTTTTAACTTGAGGCTGAATTATTGAAAGCCAAGGGTGATAAGCTTTTCTTGAGGTTGAGTTAATACCAGAAGACCGAGAGGAAGAAAAAGAGCCACTTGGCATCAAGTTTATCGTCTGTCGAGAAGCCGAGAGACCACACAGCCGAGGACTTAAAGTTAAAGATCCACTCTGCACGGCATGGGGAGACTACTGACAACTAACCATATAACTCGATAACTGTAGCCCGACCTTTCAAGCATCTAAGCTAAGTACTATGAGACTTTAGGGACTCCTTCTCGAACCTGGGCATTCAACTATTAATCTTGCCTAATTCGGATCCTACTCCTTCTAGGATAGGTCGAATGACTGCATGCCGACTTCTTCTATTAAATGTATAGTTTTGTATTATTGTACGTATTTTCTTTATTTTTAATTATGGGCCCATTCTTTAAGTTTTATGTCCTTTTATATTATTTATAATTTTGCCACTAGGGTTTTAGTATCTGATATAAATAACGACATTTGTAAGTAGCCAAAGAAGAAGAATACATAGATACAGTGATTACACTTATAACTTTCCTCTTTTGAGTAAGGTTATTATTGAGCTCTTAGAGCTTACATTTGCCGGATTATTGAGTGTTGATTAACTCTTTAATCTTTCTTATGTTCTTATCAATCTTGACCTTAAGATTGTGGTGAACCTCTTATTTAAGCTAGCTAATGAGTTGCATCTAGCCTTCATTTGAATCCCGAGTGATATTTAGTGTTTGTAAGTCATATCAAACCCTATTTCGAGCACAACCCGTGATTGTGTTTATGTCTTGGTACGTAATATCCATACACATTCACTGTCAAACCCCCCATTTTACTTCCTGTTCTTTATACCCACTTGAACCCCAACTACACATTCCGTTGCGTACACTCTGAGTCATAACACTATGGTATTTACAAGCTATAAGTATCCTCACAAGTTGTCTCATAAGGAATAAAAGAAAGTTCCTAACATGGAAAGGGAAGAGGATCTATTTGCAAAATAGTAACCAACCATATTTTTAAGAAGAGCAACTAAGATAAAGAATACAAATATTTACAACCAGAGGGAAAAAGTAAAGAAACAAACCTTGTTAATTGAATTATTTATAGGTTATGAGAATCCTACAAAGTTGAGACCAAGAAAGAACTTTTAATTTTATAGGCTGCAAGGGTATAGACTAAGAAAAAATGTTTGAAATGAGGTGATTTACAAGATTTTTCTTTCTTTTTTTCAAAGAAAGGGAAGTCTAAAGCGATAACATTTTACAAAGTAGTAAAATTACAACTATTATCACGATTTCGAATTGTCTATAATATTTACAAAGAGGATGAGACATTTTACCTAATGATCATTTGCTAAACCCTATTTTCTTATCCTTTTGTTGTTTTTTTTTTTTTGTTTTTTAGAAGACTATAAAATGAGTACTAATTATGTTAAATACTATGTAACCTATTTTAAAAACGATAGCTTAACGTATGTCAAGAAGAATTTTATAGGAGAATTTTACAAGAGAATTTTTTGTTAACTTTTAATTAGAGAAGTAAAATTATTCATATAGGATCATACATGATTTTTTAAAAACCTAAGTAATCATTTCTATGAGTTAAGACTTGAAAAAAAATAAAAAGAACAAATATGGATATTTACATGTAAATAAAGAGAAAAATGTAATATGAAGGCACGTAGATGCATATGTAAAGGACTCTCAATAAAATAGTATTGTGGCAATATTAAGTATATAGGATTGTGACTTCATTAGAATTCCTTTATTATAATAAATTTGAAATTATAAAGAAATGGAATTGTTATATAGGAATGTTATTTACAAGGAGACTTTTAAAATTACAAATTTACAAGAGGAAAACCAATATAAAGAGCTAATATATATGTATTTTACATGGGAATTACAAGACTTTTATAGTGGAATTCCCATAAATAACAACCCTTAGTTAATGACATACCCCATTGCTATTTATTTGCTGGTCCAATGGTTTGTCTATGCATAAGGGTAGGTTATAAAATGTCTTCAAACCTTGTAACCTAACACATTTAAAAAAAAAAAAAAACAGTTCATTGGTCACATCGAAACTTAAGTGGGATAACTTAATTGGTCCCAAAAGGTGGTTATCTTATGACATCCAAAGCTTATACATGGGCCCCCTCCTAAGGTCCTAGAATGGCTTGGTTCTGATTGTATCTACCACATATTGATGATTCAATAATTAAAAATCCTCCAATTTAAAACTTGAAGAAGTTGCAAGAAAAGGGTTAGCATGATTATTTACAAATAAAAGTATTTATAAGAAAAGAATATAACCTAACATGGGTATTTTGAAAAATAATTCTAATTTTGGAAGGTTTTAAGTGGCTAGCTCTCTTAATGATCCCCAATGGAGTTGCTAAATTGTCAAGCTTGAATTTTTAGTTTTTGTTTTCCTTAATCCGATTAATATTAAACCTTAACCCATTTAATATTAATCCTCAACTAAGAATTAAGAAAAGTTTGGTTGTTCTTTTAGTTTTGAAAACATTTTGGAGTTACTACTTTACTAGAGTTGGGAAAAGAAGTTGGTTGGAATTAATTGGGTGGATTGATTTTAACCTAACTATTAGTTCACAAGAAAATCAATTTTATAAAAAAATGATTTTTGAGAAACAGAGATTCTTAAATTTAGGGGCTAACTTATTAAACCTTAAATGAATACCACTTTCAACCTTTCAAATTTAGTTTTATTTTTCAAGAGATCCTTTTAACTTAAAAGAACAATTATTAATTTACAAGTAAAAAAATTAATTTTACTTACAAAAAGGAGAAAAAAAAAAGTAATTAAATTTATTTACAAAAGGAAAAAATAAAATTTCCCTATTTTAAGTTGCCCAATAAGTACTTATGTATCCTTTAGTAGGAATCGGATTCCTTGTAGTTCAGTTTTTATGAAACTTTAGTTTGTTAGTTCTTTTTATCTTTAAAAATTAGCCAAATTTATATTTTTATCCATTTAATTTTTAATTTAAGAAAATTTTTGAAAAGAGTCCCAATTGTAGTGTTTTATTTTTGAAAATATCTAAAAAAAAAAAGAAATCCTAATTTGAAAATAGGTTTATTGATGATTTGATTTTTGAAAAACATTTTCTTCTAAGTGACAAAACCTTTTTTCCTCCCCCTGTTCCTTAATTTATTTTTTTTATTTTCTTAATTTAATTTTTTTAGAAAACTATTTAAAATAGTTTATATATATATATATTAAAAAATGGACATTTTGAAAACATCTTTACAAAGGGGAACAAAAAGAAAATAAAATAAAACCTTTTTATTTTTTCATACATATATATATTTAATTGCATTATATATATTTATTATTAACTTGAAAAGAATGAAAATAAGATGCAAGAAAAGGAGGTCGAACCAAGGAATGGACTTCGGCATGGGTCGGAGTGAGATTTAAGTCAAATTAAGGCTGGGTTTGATAAGCTAGGCGAGTTAAAGGGAGTTTTGTTCTCATGTGTATTTTATTGGGGATAGGGGATGTAGGGAGAATGCCTCAGCCAATGATGGCCGTTCGGTGATGCTTTAAGAGTGGCCATTAGTGGTAGTGGTCTTACATCATTCCTAGTGTTAGCTAATGTGAATGGGAGTTGGGTTTTGAATGAAGTTCACAAATTGATGCAATTTGGGTATAATTGTTAGTTAATTGATGTTTATGATCATCTTTTCTTACTTAAAACACACAAAGGAAGCTTTGATTTTCACTGAAATGGCTCGAATCACACAAATTCAATGAGGAGGAAAATTTGCATTTTCAAGTTTTTTCCGATTTTGAAGAGCCATTTTGATCCCTTTAGTAATTGTTCTTGGACATGTTTTTGGTGCTAATTTGTAGTATCCTGAGCTTTAAAGTGGGTTGCCCAAGCTTGTTTCATACATGAAATAAAAGGAAAATGTGAGAAAGAGAACAAAAGTTCCCTTATTAGCTAATAGATGGCTAACATGTAGCCCTATAGCTCCCAAAAAAAAAAAAAAATCAAAAGGCACCATACACCTACTATGAGAGTTGAACACAAGATCTATTGCAAGTACACATACATGCTTTCTACATAGGTTGCAAGCCTATGCCTTATTTTTCATTGCATACAAAATTTATTTAATCATTATAATGACCTAAAATGCTTAAAGAACACCCAAATGACCAATGGACCCATAAGATAATCATCCTAATGCTTTAGATTGTTTTTTACCTTAACTCTACTAAAATTTTGTATTTTTTCATATTTTTCATTTTTTGCACATTTCTAAATTTTCTATTCTTTTTTTTTTATATTTTTAATTTTCATTTTTTTTATTTTTTCAAGATTTTCTATTTTGTTATATTTTTCTAAATTAGGACCATTTCTCTTTATTCATAAAAATTTCTAAAACTATAGAGGG